>CM059810.1:30312449-30357449 GCA_030435695.1 Brachymystax lenok tsinlingensis | reverse complement strand
AAATGAAATTAACTTACCTTGATGACTTTGTGCAAATCCAACGGCTTGTCGACGTTGATTCAACGTCTTCACATTCAATTATTTGGTTGAAATTAAGTGGAAACAAACAGTGATTCAACCTGTTTTTTTTGCCCAGTGCGGATATGACGGATGACTAGTCCGCTTATTGAATGACTCAGGCTAGACATAGTAGGCTAAGTGGTTGTTTTCAACATAGAAATTCAAGGTGTTTCGAGTGATATAGGAACACCCATAATTCCCTAGCAAGCTGATTTCCGATCTGCTGAGTGAAACAATGCGTCTTCTATCAAGGACACCGGACAGGTTTCTCCGCTCGTAAATGATCAGACGTTGTTAGGCTACAAATGAAATGACAAATCCGACTTGACAAAACCGTAACATTATAGAAATATTTAGCACAAAGAATAAACCTACAAATAGGCCAAGTAAATTGTTTTTTTTAATCAACAATGTGATTAATTCGGGCACTGAAAAAAAAAAATAAGTACATTCAACATTGTTTTATCGAATATAGTCCCGATGCCGCATGGCTGCAGGAATGTTTTTACATTGATGACCTAGAGATGTGTGTTGGATTCCATAAATAAGTCCTACTATTCTTAGTATTATTGAATTTCTTGAATATTTTATTTTCTGTGGATGAATTCAATAAACTATTATAGCATCAAATTGGGCTCTATGACGACATAAACAAATTATGTTCCATAAGGTTTGATTTTTAAAAAATCATATAATGTGCCACAAATCTCCATGCATTTCTTACAATGTTTTAATGGTCAACTCAAAACACGGTTTGAAATACAAAGGACGTGGAAATTCAGTGGTTCTATATGACAATATATATATATTTTTTTTGGGGGTTGTATTGTTGAGCTGCAGAAATAAACAATGTAAGAAATACATTGTATGTCTAATCAGTTTTGCGCTCAAGTTTTGAACAACGCAGCATTTCATTTGTTCACCAAAACAGGCATTCAATACCTCCGTAAATAAATAAAAGTAGCCTAAGTAAATAAATAAATTCACGCATACTGTATCTCATAAAATATAGAAAATAACATAAGTACAATTTGATCGGCTAATTCGAATTTTCCCGTGTAGAACAAAGGTTAAGAGACCCAAAAATCCATCCACCCTTCTACGCACAAAGTCTCACCACTCACCCCAAAAATCACCAACAACGAACCACGCGCTATTACGCCCTTCACTCCAAGCAGACATGACAGGTGCGTGACCTCTCTGTGCACCGGGTCATAGTACCGTTTCATTCCCGTTATTGAGTGTCGTGTAAAGAGGAGCGTGCTCTCTGATCCTCTGTCAAAGACTAACTCTGGCCTATAGGTACTATGAGAGGCAGAGAGGGGTTAAGGGGAGAGAGAGAGAGAGAGAGAGAGAGAGAGAGAGAGAGAGAGAGAGAGAGAGAGAGAGAGAGAGAGAGAGAGAGAGAGAGAGAGAGAGAGAGAGAGAGAGAGAGAGAGGCGCGGTGAGGAGAGCCAGTGGTCCCGGTAAAGGTCATCACTGCCGCTGACTCCATTGAGAGAGAGAGAGAGAGAGAGAGAGGGGGGCGTGGTGAGGAGAGCCAGTGGTCCCGGTAAAGGTCATCACTGCCGCTGACTCCATTGAGAGAGAGAGAGAGAGAGAGAGAGAGAGAGAGAGAGAGAGAGAGAGAGAGAGAGAGAGAGGGGCGCGGTGAGGAGAGCCAGTGGTCCCGGTAAAGGTCATCACTGCCGCTGACTCCATTGAGAGAGAGAGAGAGAGAGAGAGAGAGAGAGAGAGAGAGAGAGAGAGAGAGAGGGGCGCGGTGAGGAGAGCCAGTGGTCCCGGTAAAGGTCATCACTGCCGCTGACTCCATTGAGAGAGAGAGGGGCGCGGTGAGGAGAACCAGTGGTCCCGGTAAAGGTCATCACTCCCGCTGACTCCATTGAGAGAAATAATAAAAGTATGTCTGGTTGCCATTTCAGGGTAAAAGCGGACTTCAGCGATCATTTTAATATTTCTATGGAGGATGATGAATTTTCATTAGGAAAGTCAATATTAACTTGAACCATAATTAACGCACTCGATGAGCTGGATAACATACACGTAATAGTCCAAACATGCTCAGTGTTATTTTAAAATAAATGACAGGCGATCTCGGCTGTTCTTGACAACCTGAGTTTAGTAACATAATGTTAATATTTTAGTCATTTAATCAAACGGCTCTTATCCAGAGCGACTTACAGGCGCATATTAAATAGGGTTAAGTGTTTTGCTCGTCGTCTACGGGGATTCGAACCACTGGGAGACCTGCTACTTCCCAACATATTCCCTCTCATTCCGATCCCAGGCTAGGGTTTGTAGGGCCTACGTGTTTTGTCTGTAATTGTTCTGTCAGTAATACAGGCCAGGGTAGGGCATAGGTCTTTTAAATACCTTTCTTTTCCGTGTCCAGCCCCAAAATGAAATCCAAATGATGTTGGGTGTATTGTAGGGCTGTGGGACCGAAGTTGAAAGCAACGCGATAGGTAATAGGCCCATAGCCGTAATTCTTACACGATAACAAGGATTTACATTGTCATAGTATGTTTTATTTATTTAACTAGCCGACTTGCCTAGTAATTCTTACACGATAACAAGGATTTACATTGTGATAGTATGTTTTATTTATTTAACTAGGCAATTTACCATATTGCGGTAAATTGCCTGAATTGAAGCGATAGTGATAAATAGAACGATGCGTTGATAACTACAGCTTTTTAAAATGGTATTATCTCCTGCTACTAGTTTGATGGCTGTAGACATAAATTGTCCCATTAACAAGTGCCCCACATTAGCACTCATATCATTCCTCTAGTGTAGGCTACTGATCTGTAAAGAATGCTATCAGCTAAATGCCAGCGATAAATGATCAGGTTGGTTTGTGTCGATAATTTGCAGTTGATCGTCCCAGCGCTACAATAGAACCAATTAACGCTTTACGCAGAGCTGTACGCAGAGCTATACGCAGAGATATACGCTGCGCCTTTTTCGTCTACAAGAAAATGGGCTCAAAGTTTTTTTGAACTATGATGCTTTTTGGAGTCTCTTTTTTAGAGCCTACATGACAAGCAGCATACTGCATTTCTCCGGTTAGCCAATAGGCGGTGGTGTACGTACAGTAGTAGATACAGACGGCTCTTCCTTGCCGCACATAGCGCACCGTGGAACGTGGAACCCATACCAGACCCGCGAGGAGGATGACTGTGCTCACTATCTCTTCCTCTATTTTCAATTGCCTCCTAATTGACCCAAATAAAGGCTCGTTCACTGACTGACAGGGGGGGTACGCTGGCACGCACGCACGCACGCACACGCGCGCACTTAGCAGAACTGAGGGGAGGTGAGAGGCGAGTCCTCCGTCTGACGGAGTAATTCTCGAGTCCGTCCCAAATGGCACCCTATTCCTTTTATAGTGCGTTACCTTTGACCAGAGTCTGTAAGGTTATGGTCAAAACGTAGTGCACTGTGTAACGGATAGAGTGCCATTTGCGACGGAAACCTCTCTCCTCTCCTGGAGTAATCCCATTTGCTTTTGTTCTTGTCCAATCAGCGGATACTCTCCGATCGTCAACGGTTTGACTTGACTCTGTTCCCGCTGTAGGCTACTACCTCTCCGATCTCTGCCCCGTGCTGTGCTGGCGCCACGGAGCTCCAGGGCCGCCCTGGTAACGATTTCCACGTTTCGGTAAGGATTTATCTTTTATCAACAGGGGAGAATGGAGAAACCCGTTTGAGATGGTGCTTTCAAGCTCTGTCCAGGACACACATCAACATCTAAAATAACAGTTTTGTTGTGCGGAGTAATAGAACACATGTGCACGTCGTCAACTGTATTGAAGGTTTGGACGGACGCAGGAGGACCCGACGTAATTGTTTTTCTTTGAGTGGCCCAGGGATTTGTATATTTTCTAAACTAAAAACATCATGCACGACAAGGCGACAGACACTCGGGCTTCGACACCGTCAAAAGTCTCCTCGTTTTATATCGAAAACCTACTCGGCTCGAGGAAGAATGGAGAGTCAACGAATTTCAACCGACAGGACAACAACAACAACAACAACAACAGCCACTATAGTAGCTGGACCGCGGAGGAGAGTATGGAGAGGAATGAGACGGTCTACCCTAGCCGAGTCTTAGCGGGACATCCCAGCCAAGTGGCCGGTCAAGTGGCAGCCTGCTCCGGCCTCGGCGCCGACGGTTCCCCCCGGAGAGACTCGCAGTACAGAGCAGCCGCAGCCGTTAACGTCAAACCACTCAGTCTCAAAAGGTCCAGCAGTAAGTAGCCGGTATCTTTATTCTATTGGATAAATAGTCGTGTTTAATTGTTTTTAACTGTATAATCGAATCTACGGCATGAGTTACGTTGTAAGTAAAACGCCCAAAGAGCCATCGTTTAAATGTGACTGCAATGGGCAATACAGTCATCCCGTCGGTATTCCGTTAAATACATATTCGTTTAATGATCTTTGACTGCGTGATCGAAGCTGGTAGGATAGTCTATATTGTGTATATAAAGAAAACAGCTTCTCATTGCGACCAACGGGTTTGAATGGCCCAGTTATACTAGGCTATAAGAGCACGAGGTTTTAGGCCTGTAGCCTACATATTGGGCCTGGAACATCTCACCATAACCTTTATTTAATCAGTCCCATTGAGGTCCAAAAAAAACCTACTATTTTACCAGAGAGATCTGCCAAGGTGGTTCAACCACATTTCGCCATGCGTGTCGCGTAAGTACATATAACTACACCTGGGCCAAGAACATCTCACAATACGTTACTTCTATATCGCGTGTCGTGATAGTCCTATCGCGCATCATGGCTAAGCCTATATCTCTAATTACGCACTCTGCCTGTCACTATGGTCGCATCGCAAAGGGCACCCTATTCCCTATATATAGTGCACTACTTTTAACCAGGGCCCATGGCCATATGGCACCCTATTCCCTATATATAGTGCACTACTTTTAACCAGGGCCCTATGGGTGGGTTAGTGTTACGTTAGACCAAACTCGGTGCCATATGGCCATGGGCCCTGGTTAAAAGCAGTGCACTATATAGGGAATAGGGTGCCATATGGCCATGGGCCCTGGTTAAAAGCAGTGCACTATATAGGGAATAGGGTGCCATATTGTGATTGTCTGGTCCTGTTTGATCAGCCAGTCTACTGATAGAGGGAAGTGTCCCCTGGTCCTGTCTGGTCAGCCAGTCTACTGATAGAGGGAAGCGTCCCCTGGTCCTGTCTGGTCAGCCAGTCTACTGATAGAGGGAAGCGTCCCCTGGTCCTGTCTGGTCAGCCAGTCTACTGATAGAGGGAAGCGTCCCCTGGTCCTGTCTGGTCAGCCAGTCTACTGATAGAGGGAAGCTTCCCCTGGTCCTGTCTGGTCAGCCAGTCTACTGATACAGGGAGAGGGTCAACGAGTCCAGGGCCCTGGTAAAAAGTATGCTTCATTTGGTAAAACTAACAGAAGCAGCGAGCTAGTGTTTGGAGCCCCCACCTCTCTCACCTCTCCCCCTCTCTCTCTCTCTCTCTCTTCCCTCTCTCTCTCTCTCTCTCTCTCTCTCTCTCTCTCTCTCTCTCTCTCTCTCTCTCTCTCTCTCTCTCTCTCTCTCTCTCTCTCTCTCTCTCTCTCTCTCTCTCTCTCTCTCTCTCTCTCTCTCTCTCTCTCTCTCTCTCTCTCTCTCTCTCTCTCTCTCTCTCTCTCGCTCCTTCTCACTCTCTCTCTCTCTCTCTCTGAATGTACCAGCAGCCATTCCAAACTCATTAAAGGCTCAAGAGTGCAATTAGTTTGTCAGAGTGGATGACCCCAGGGGACAGGGGACAGCCATACAGGCACAAGGTTATATCCCATGGCACCCTATTCTCTATACTTTGGAGTCCTATGGGCCCTTGTCAAAAGTAGTGCACTCGAGACCTATGGGCACTGGTCACTAGTAGTAACTAGATAGGGAATAGGGCTCTGGTCACTAGTAGTTCACTATATAGGGAATAGGGCTCTGGTCACTAGTAGTTCACTATATAGGGAATAGGGCCCTGGTCACTAGTAGTTCACTATATAGGGAATAGGGCTCTGGTCACTAATAGTTCACTACATAGGGAATAGGGCTCTGGTCACTAGTAGTTCACTATATAGGGAATAGGGCCCTGGTCACTAGTAGTTCACTATATAGGGAATGGGGCTCTGGTCACTAGTAGTTCACTACATAGGGAATAGGGCTCTGGTCACTAGTAGTTCACTATATAGGGAGGCCCTGGTCACTAGTAGTTCACTATATAGGGAATAGGGCTCTGGTCACTAGTAGTTCACTACATAGGGAATAGGGCTCTGGTCACTAGTAGTTCACTATATAGGGAGGCCCTGGTCACTAGTAGTTCACTATATAGGGAATAGGGCTCTGGTCACTAGTAGTTCACTACATAGGGAATAGGGCTCTGGTCACTAGTAGTTCACTATATAGGGAATAGGGCTCTGGTCACTAGTAGTTCACTTTTATAGGGAATAGGGCCCTGGTCACTAGTAGTAACTATGTAGGGAATAGGGCCCTGGTCACTAGTAGTTCACTATATAGGGAATAGGGCTCTGGTCACTAGTAGTTCACTATATGGGGAACAGGGCTCTGGTCACTAGTAGTTCACTATATAGGGAATAGGGCTCTGGTCACTAGTAGTTCACTATATAGGGAATAGGGCCCTGGTCACTAGTAGTTCACTATATAGGGAATAGGGCTCTGGTCACTAGTAGTTCACTACATAGGGAATAGGGCTCTGGTCACTAGTAGTTCACTATATAGGGAATAGGGCCCTGGTCACTAGTAGTTCACTATATAGGGAATAGGGCTCTGGTCACTAGTAGTTCACTATATAGGGAATAGGGCCCTGGTCACTAGTAGTAACTATATAGGGAATAGGGCACTGGTCACTAGTAGTTCACTATCTAGGGAATAGGGCTCTGGTCACTAGTAGTTCACTATATGGGGAACAGGGCTCTGGTCACTAGTAGTTCACTATATAGGGAATAGGGCACTGGTCACTAGTAGTTCACTATATAGGGAATAGGGCTCTGGTCACTAGTAATTCACTATATAGGGAATAGGCCTCTGGTCACTAGTAGTTCACTATATGGGGAATAGGGCCCTGGTCACTACTAGTTCACTATATAGGGAATAGGGCTCTGGTCACTAGTAGTTCACTATATAGGGAATAGGGCTCTGGTCACTAGTAGTTCACTATATGGGGAATAGGGCTCTGGTCACTAGTAGTTCACTATATAGGGAATAGGGCTCTGGTCACTAGTAGTTCACTCAATAGGGAATAGGGCTCTGGTCACTAGTAGTTCACTATATAGGGAATAGGGCTCTGGTCACTAGTAGTAACTAGATAGGGAATAGGGTGCCATTTTGAGCGCATTCTTCTATTCAGAATGGGTAGGACCCCTGACCACCTTGGCCAGCATGGTTCTCTCTCCATCAGTTCTCTCTCCATCAGTTCTCTCTCCATCAGTTGTCTCTCCATCAGTTCTCTCTCCATCAGTTCTCTCTCCATCAGTTCTGTCTCCATCCGTTCTCTCTCCATCCGTTCTCTCTCCATCAGTTCTCTCTCCATCAGTTCTCTCTCCATCAGTTCTCTCTCCATCAGTTGTCTCTCCATCAGTTCTCTCTCCATCAGTTCTCTCTCCATCAGTTCTCTCTCCATCAGTTGTCTCTCCATCAGTTATCTCTCCATCAGTTCTCTCTCCATCAGTTCTCTCTCCATCAGTTGTCTCTCCATCCTGTTACTCTAGCTCAAAGATGAACTATAGCTATGGGCCTATATTTTAACCCTTTGTTTTCCTTGCCAACTTCTGTTCTCAGCAACAGCCTATTGAAATAATTCTAACTTTGATGCCATGTGTCCATATTCGATTCGCATTTGATTAATGTTGTATTTTTCCCCACAGGTCACAAAGAGGACAGTAGAAGCTCCGATGTCCGTCGCTGCTCCCACTCAGCCAGCGACCGAGACTCCGTCTCTCCCGCGGTGTCAGAAGAACCCACTGAAGGCAGCGACAAAATGGGACGGAAAACGGCAGACAGCAGCCTGACCGAGGACAACGACGAGACGCAGAACGCCTTCGAAGATCAGTCGGACGCGGAAGCCACTCTGGACCCGAGCTCTGTCCGAAAGAAGAAAACTAGAACCGTTTTCAGTCGGAATCAGGTGTTTCAGTTGGAGTCCACGTTCGACATGAAACGGTACCTCAGCAGTTCTGAACGGGCAGGTCTCGCCGCCTCTCTCCGGCTGACGGAAACGCAGGTGAAAATCTGGTTCCAGAATCGACGGAACAAATGGAAGAGACAGTTGGCCGCGGATCTAGAGGCCGCACACGTTTCCCACTCCTCCCAACGGATAGTCAGAGTTCCGATTTTATATCACGACAGCTCCACGCCGTCGACGTTGGGTTTCAGCATCAACGTGGCCCAGGTCTCCCCGCCTTTGATGAGTTTCTCAAACCCTGTGAACTATCCCTTCTCCTCTTTCGCGCACTCCCTGAGTTTACTACGCTCGCAAATGACCGGGTTGGTGTAAAGGCCACTATGGAGCTTTCATTTCATGTGTGTTCACATCATATCATCATTTATTGAATTATCGAAGATAGCGAATCGTGCAATAACAATAACCGCAATGGGCCGCAGAAAACTACACAAGTAAAACAGAGTGAAGAAATGGCCTTTAGGCTTACAACTGATCGCTGTGTTTTTTAATGTCGTAATTGTACTACTTTACATATCTACCTTTTTATTATATTATCGCCACACTAGATAATGATAGTGTTGTGCCGGCCCACATTGCGATGTTTTTTTTTAATACACACTTATTTGTGCAAAGACTTTTATATATTCAAAGCCAGTTTCTAACGTCACTTTTTCCACAATATTAGCTCTAAATAAACGAATCACAAGATATGATTGACGTGTGTGTGTGTGTGCTGTTGTCCTGTGTGTCCCCCGCGCTACGTGCTTGGGGGTCAATGTCGATCTCTTTCCAGAGCTGGAACCTGCACGAGATTCGATTGGTCCACTGTAGCCTGCAGTTGATAATCCAAGTAATTTGATTGTAATTTGATCGGAATTTACCCACTCTCTTGGCTCCTCCCTGACTATAGACTACAAATATAGACTACTACATCTTATTTTACTTCGTAAAGTAGACACAAACGAGGACAGAATAAGTAGTGTGCAGCTAACTAAAACAAGTCCCCGCGCCCCCGGCAGCGCTAGTTCTCACACACATCAGCGCATAGGCCTTCACTCGATTCAAGTTCCTTTTAAAAGTTACAAAATGAAGTGCGTCACCTGAAAATCTGTCGCGAGCAATTTTGCCCATTTATAACCCTCGCGACACGTTTGCATGTTTTACCCCTGGGGCGGAAAAAAAACATTTGACTTCATTTAATTAATTTCAACACGGGCCTTGCCCGGCATGCAGGCCTGTCATGCTCTCTGCTCTACAACGGAACTGCTCTCCTCACGTGGGGGGATAAAAAGAACGTCCTTCCATTAGAGGAAATATGGTTTGATGTCATCATTCATATTTATAAACACACGGGGAGGACAAATTAATTATAGGACACAAATACCCTGCGTTGAATAGGCGCTATTGCATAATATGACATCACGCTACTACAACACCAGGCCTGAGCTGGCTGGCAGCTGTCAAGTTGTGAATGTGGGCCCCAGTAGCTTTATCTGGGCCAGGTCGCAGTTGTAAATGAGAACTTGTTCTCAACTGGCCTACCTGTATTATGACATCATATAGAACTACCTGGTTAAATAAAGGTGAAATAAAATAAATAAATAAAATATATGGACCGTAGTAGGCTACTATGGCCAGGTCGCAGTTGCAAATGAGAACTTGTTCTCAACTGGCCTACCTGGTTAAATAAAGGTGAAATAAAATAAATAAATATAATAAATAAATATAATAATAATAATAATAATAAATAAAACTGATCATATTTTATATATTTACAACACAGGTAGACGTTTTATTCAGAGGATACACGGAGCCACTCAAGTAGCCTTTCTTATGATCCGAACTAATAGGACTGACGTGTGTGATGTGGAGATTATAGCATTACTGTTTTAACAATGCTTTTACTTCGTTGTCATAAACATGTGTTTATTATTATTATTAATAAACATTCAGTAGCCTATGCCTGTATGTGGGAGCCGCCATACATGCGATAACTTTCGAGGACAACACATATTTAGGAGTGAAACAAAACAATGTGGACGATATTTACCACAACCAAATCCTATCAAAGACGATCGACGTTTTGCATTTGGGAGAATGTATGGCCGCGGGGGGTTTTCCCGTGTAAAATAAGGTACACTAATTCAAATTCCTTCTGCTGTGGTTTATCTGTAAAATGGACAAAAAATGTTGTCACAATCATCATCTCAACAATACAAGACAATAGAAGGTTGTAACTTTATTCCGGACAATAAACAGTCCTCAATATAACGCTCAAGATCATATGGATAAAAGTAGCCTACCCTAAACACATTCTGGGTCTATATAACTAAGTGGCGTAGATTTTGAGTCCCGTAAGGTGGCGAACAATTGGCCCGGGATTGGCCGGTGTAGGCTGTCATTGTAAATAATAATTTACATGCCTAGTTAAATAGTTAAACAGGCCTATGTTCTGCACAATAGAGAGTAGTCTTTCTGGCATGATATTGATTATAGGCCTATACCTCATAGCCTTGTGCAAAACACAGTGGTGTAAAAGCACTTTAAAGTACTACTTAAGTAGTTGTTGGGGGGTATCTGTACTTTACTATACTATTTATAATGTTGACAACTTTTACTTTTACTTCACTACATTCCTAAAGAAAATGATGTACTTTTTACTTCGTACATTTTCCCTGACTCCCAAAAGTACTTGTTACATTTTGAATGGTTAGCGGGACAGGAAAATATACTAATTCACACACTTATCAAGTGAACATCCCTGGTCATCCCGACTGCCTCTGATCTGGCGGACTCACTAAACACACATGCTTCGTTTGTTAAATATGTCTGAGTGTTGGAGTGTGCCTCCTGGCTATCCGTCAATATATACAAAAAAAGACAATGGTGCCGTCTGGTTTGATTAATATAAGGAATTTGAAATGATTTTTTTACTTTCAATACGTCAGTATATTTTAGCAATTCAAATTACTTTTCATATTTAAGTATATTTTTACACCAAATACTTTTAGACTTTTACTCAAGTAGTATTTTACTGGGTGACTTTCACTTTTACTTGAGTCATTTTCTATTAAGTTATCTTTACTTTTACTCAAGTATGACAATTGGGTACTTTTTCCATCACTGTTTGTTGGCCTACTCTTTGTATGGATCTCGTGTTTTAGGCCTACGTGTTTTTGTCTGCAATATTTCTGTCAGTAATACAGGCCAGTGTAGGGTATAGGTCTAGAATTACTGGGTGACTTTCACTTTTACTTGAGTCATTTTCTATTAAGGTATTTTTACTATGACTCAAGTATGACGTTCGGGTTCTTTATCCACCGCTGGCTAAACATAGAAGCCTGAAGCGTTCTATTCTATTTATTCCCATCTATCGGTTAACGATTTTATAACATGCAAAGAAAAATGCAATAAGACATTGCAATGCAGGCCTAAATGAAATAGAAATGGTAAAACATAGACATTTTAACTTGGTAAATGTTGTAAATGTTGTGTTCAATATGTTATCCCAGCTAAATTAATGTGAATACTAGTTATAATATATTTATATTGGTATTTCTCTTGTCTTTTACTTTGAAAACTACAGCTCATCGAAAGGCCTCAATATAAAAACGTAAACTTCATTAAAACGCTTGCCAGTCATAAAAAAAAAAAAAGAACATTAAAACGCTGAAACCCCGTCATCCACTTCCCCTTTTCCCAACGACAAAACTTCTGGTGGACATCGGGTTTGGACCCAGCCAGCAGCACCAGGTGTTAAGTCTAAAAATGATGTATTAGGTAAGCCTACCTTCTAAGGCAGAACTGCAGGGTCTATAGCTACACATGGTATATATTCACCAACCAAGAGCCATGACAGCAGAAAAATAAAATAACCTATTCCTCAAATGCAGAACACCTCAAATTAAATTATTTATAATGAATCATTTCCATTCTTCATTTCGTAGCCTTTATACCACATGCCAGGCGTAAAGAAAGAAGGGAAAAACGAGAACGCTCTACTCCCCTCTCTCTCTCTCTCTCTCTCTCTCTTTCTCTCTCTTCCCCTCCCCTTGATGCAATTGGCCCCTCGCAGGCACTCCTCTTGTCCAATGGACGAGGGCGCACCGACGTTCCATCTGGTCCGTGGAAGTAACAGGCGAGGCAGAGAGAGAGAGAGAGAAAGAGGCGCGCCGTGAAAGCCCCCAGTCCAATCCCCTCATCATCCTCGCACGGCGCAATGGTGCGTGGAGCGTCAAGACGTCGTTAAGAAGAGAGAAAGAGAGTTCCAAGTTCTACTTCTAGAGCGCAGGGAACCTTTTGGTTCCAAAATTCCTTGCGGGAGAAAATAGGCCTATTTCTCTAAATGATGAGCAAAGTGGACGCGCCATGCAGGCCGACTGCCGCGTCTCTCAAATTCACCATAGACAATATTCTGAACCTGCAGACAAACTCGAGCGCTGCTAACGGTAGGAAGACAGTTGACTGCTGTCATTCCGGTAGCAGACTACAGAATAGCACGGGGCTGTACTGGTTCGATGACCATCAACGGAGAATGGACCCCGCGACAAGGCTACACGATGCAGGTAGGCAACTGTTGCCTAATATGGCCAAATACGAATGTTTAATAACGCTGCACTGTAGCAGAATAAACGGTATTTGTGTTGCCCGATTCAACACAACGGGCCGAATGCGTTTTGTATGTCTAGCATAATATTGTAGTCTAATAGACTGCCAGCATCAAGATATAAATATATATTTATATTGCGGAATACAAGTTCTGTCCCATTTCCGTTCTCAGAGCCGGATAATGACTGTAGCCCAACCGGAGGACCCGAGGCCGTCGCTATCACCAGGGAAGACTCGTTACAGATCACGGACAATTGCTTCGAAAGCGGGGACAGCGGCGACGACTGCTTCTCGACGCGTCACACCGGGGACGGTGATAGTGGCGGCCCAAAAAAACAAGTGATAGCCAAGAAAAAAACTCGCACCATCTTCTCCAAGAGACAGATCTTTCAGTTGGAATCTACTTTCGATATGAAGCGGTACCTTAGCAGCGCCGAGCGGGCCTGCCTCGCCACTTCTCTCCAGCTGACGGAAACGCAGGTCAAAATCTGGTTCCAGAATCGAAGGAATAAATTGAAAAGACAGATTTCAACAGCGCTAGATGGTACCAACGGTGATTTCTCCGACGCGGGTCCGGGGAAGGCTCTGCAGCTCCCGGCCTTGTACAAAGACAGTAACCTGCTAGGAAGATGCTTGTTGCCAATGCCCCTGCCCATCGTATACCCTGGCAGTAGTACGCCTTATTTATGTTTTTCCAATGCCAGCAAGTACTTTAGTCTATTCGAAGGAGACGTAGTGCTATAGACTAGGCCTAGTCTGTTCGACGGAGACGTAGTGCTATATAGACTAGGCCTAGTCTGTTCAACGGAGACGTAGTCCTATAGACTATGCCTAGTCTGTTCAACGGAGACGTAGTCCTATAGACTAGGCCTAGTCTGTTCAACGGAGACGTAGTCCTATAGACTAGGCCTAGTCTGTTCAACGGAGACGTAGTCCTATAGACTAGGCCTAGTCTTTTCAACGGAGACCTAGTGCTATATAGACTAGGCCTAGTCTGTTCAACGGAGATGTAGTCCTATAGACTAGGCCTAGTCTGTTCAACGGAGACCTAGTGCTATATAGACTAGGCCTAGTCTGTTCAACGGAGACGTAGTGCTATATAGACTAGGCCTAGTCTGTTCAACGGAGATGTAGTCCTATAGACTAGGCCTAGTCTGTTCAACGGAGACGTAGTCCTATAGACTAGGCCTAGTCTGTTCAACGGAGACGTAGTCCTATAGACTAGGCCTAGTCTGTTCGAAAGAGGCGTAAGGTTAGGCCTATATACCTTTCTGCATCATCGCCATAAAGACACTGTTTACAAGTGATATATCATGCCGATTTCAGCTTCAGCATTTAGCGGGGTTTCTTTCATCATCGTGGTAAAAACGTAAAGTCGAGTCTGGCCCATGGTAGGCCTTTATAGGCTACTTGTAAGGTCGGCCTGTTGACCTAAGTCCTAGCCGATCCTACACGTCACATTGATAGCCTGCGCCAATTGTATTCAGTGGCCCAGATATAAAACGAAAGGACATATTTTCAGGACAGCCTATCACACAAAGACATGCAGAAAAGCGCCATATTCACTTTTACGTTATAATAATAGATACTTGTTTTTTTTGGTATGCAGAGTACCAGCGTAGGCCTAAAACAGTAGGTCTAATAATAATTTCATAAATTATTATTATTATTGTTATTATTATGAACCTGTTATTAACAACAGCATTTCCAGCAGGCCAAAGATTATATTATATTTACGTGCATGTACTGTATTATATTGCATTTTCAATTAATTAAAATAACTATGTATTTAAAATGAATGTAATGCATTTTTTTTTTTTTTTTTAAACGCATGTTTAAAGTTTATTTCAATTAGAAGTATAACATTTTGATTTCCTCCCAATTCGGGGTAAACACTATAATATTGACTGAATCTGTCATTAAAAAATGTTTTTTTTTATATAGAAATAAAATACATATATCGTTTGGTACAAAGGTTTATGTAAACGATGTTTTGCTGTGCTGTGCCTTAAAGGCATTCAATTGTAGGATTAATGGGGAACGGATATAACACATTTTGGAGTTGTTTTACTCTTTACTCTAACACCGTTTAATGTAGAAATGTCAAAATGTCACGCGAACAATTAACAATATGTCTGCTAACTATTAGTACGGTTCAAGAAACCCGTGCTAAATGTGGATTTTTTTTCTCTCACAATTCTGGTATAGAAACACAGAATTCACATTTCATAATAAATATAATGAAACCGAAGACAATAGACGTATTGTTGTAACACGCTTGGCATGTACTAATCTCAAGACACAACATGTGAATCTGATTATCGACAACGACTAGAGAGAGACAGAGAGAGAGAGAGAGAGAGACAGAGAGAGAGAGAGAGAGAGAGAGAGAGAGACAGAGAGAGAGACAGAGAGAGAGAGAATGAGCGAGAGAGAGAGACAGAGAGAGAGAGAGAGAGAGATAATCCTGCTTTGTGGATATCACTGATTGCGGTCAAGTGCTTTAAGAACCAGGCTTCTTAAGAGAAATACTTTGCAAGATAATCATAAATACATTGTAAAATGTTCAACGTTCCTTCTGAAGTAGGTCTATGTAGGAAAGATTTGTTGCCTATTGTTTTCTTCTGCCTGCGCATAAATATTTGACACTTGACATTTACTTTGCGAGTAGATTTACCCATAAAAGTACCCCGTTTACAACTCGTATATTGCAAGGCTATCGGAAGTCTTTGGAATGTGCAATGGCACCGCTACAGTCTTAACGCGTAAAATGTTTATTTCGCCCTCCAAATATACAGCCTTAATATGAAATTATGCTGTAACCTATTCAACAAGGAGAGTGGGCTAAGTTCAGCAACAACAACACAAATATGGCCTGTAATTGAATTCATTTGACATGTATAACGTGGCCCAAGGGAGCCCCATTAGATGCACTTTCATGCACAAACACATTGGCTAAGTTTAAATCAAAACAGACGGATGTTACAACAAGGAGTGTCCATTTCACCGGCACACGTCCATGATATCCATGTAGACGCAGAACTAGAACGATCAGAACAGGACATAGTAGCGGTGACATTCTAATTCTACGCCTTTGGCCTCGTCATTCACACTCAGCGTCGTGACCCACATTCTCTGTTAAAAAACGCCTTGCGCCACAGTCTCCACGCAGGGAAATGGCGAACAGATGGAGCTGTCCGAGCACTGGCCGAGGGCGCACTATAGGTCCGCGCAGGTTATCCACCCCCCCCTGTCTGCCATATCCGCGAGACGCTCTAGGGTCTCCCATGGGAACGCGCCTGCGCACTTTCACCATCAATTAATAGTGACCTCTGTATTTGGCCTAGGTATTTCTCTTTTTAAGGCCTACCTACACAGGTAGGGCTATGTCATGTGTGTACACATGGTGACTAAATGTAAAATGGGAACACAACAAAAGGAGAATAAGAGGCAGAAATTGGCTCTAATAATGTTTGATCTTTTGATCAATGTGAGCAGTTTAGTAATCTGACATGGGATTAGACATTAAAACCTCTACAGGATCGGTGGGTTCACCTGGATCGGTGGGTCCCCTGGATCGGTGGGTCCCCCTGGATCGGTGGGTCCCCAGGATCGGTGGGTCCCCCTGGATCGGTGGGTTCCCCTGGATCGGTGGGTTCCCCTGGATCGGTGGGTCCCCCTGGATCGGTGGGTTCCCCAGGATCGGTGTGTCCCACTGCGGGACGGTTGAGCTAACGTCGGCTAATGCGATTAGCGTGAGGTTGTAATTAACATGACCTTTTCCCAGGACATAGACATATCTGATATGGGCAGAAAGCTTAAATTCTTGTTAATCTAACTGCACTGTCCAATTTACAGTAGCTATTACAGTGAAATAATACCATGCTATTGTTTGAGGAGACTGCACAGTTATGAACTTGAAAATGTATCAATAAACCAATTAGGCACATTTGGGCAGTCTTGATACTGTTACCACTAGGCAGGTAGCCTAGACGCTCTTATCCAGAGAGACTGACAGTAGGGAGTCATTTAGCAGACTCTCTTATCCAGAGAGACTGACAGTAGGGAGTCATTTAGCAGACTCTCTTATCCAGAGAGACTGACAGTAGGGAGTCATTTAGCAGACTCTTATCCAGAAACACTTACAGTAATGAGTCATTTAGCAGACTCTCTCAGCCGGAGAGACTTAAAGTAGTGAAAGCACACATATTCATTCCACTCCCTGACTCCTCCCCAGCTCCTGCTGTAAAATGTGCAACAGGGGCCTCAATTGGATTTGCTCAACTCCTTCATCTTCTCTCCTCTGTCCTCTCTGGCCTCCTTTTGAAAACAGTAAAAGGTCATCGAGGATAGGCAGAGAGGAGAGGCAGAGAGGAGAGGCAGAGAGGAGAGGCAGAGAGGGAGAGAGGAGAGGTAGAGAGAAGAGGGAGAGAGAAGAGGGACAGAGGAGAGGGAGAGAGGAGAGGCAGAGAGGAGAGGGAGAGAGGAGAGGCGGAAAGGAGAGGCGGAGAGGACAGGAGAGGCGGAGAGAAGAGGGGGAGAGGGAGAGAGGAGAGGCAGAGAGGAGAGGGAGAGAGGAGAGGGAGAGAGGAGAGGGACAGAGGAGAGGCAGAGAGGAGAGAGGAGAGGCAGAGAGGAGAGGCAGAGAGGAGAGGCAGAGGCAGAGAGGAGAGGGAGAGAGGAGAGGGAGAGAGGAGAGGCAGAGAGGAGAGGCAGTGAGGAGAGGCAGAGAGGAGATGCAGAGAGGAGATGCAGAGAGGAGAGGGAGAGAGGAGAGGCAGTGAGGAGAGCGAGAGAGGAGAGGGAGAGTAGAGGGAAGGTGGACTAAAATGCGCTTGTCTCCATATCCACTGGCGCATAATTAGACAATTTGAGGCAAGTTACTTTTACAGGGTGGAATCCCCAAAATAAAATATATGAATTGGTCAAAAACTAATGTAGCTAGTGTAGCTAGTTGTGCAAGACATTTTATAGATAAAAGGATAAGTAGCATGTCGTTCTTAAAAGTTTGAAAGCTTTTCTCCTATGACAAAACAAAAGCCGATTCAAAGGGTGTGTGGCAGATTTCAAAACTCTTCCGTGAAGGAAGAGAGATGACTATCGAGGAGGGGAGGACAATCACGGAGTCACGGAGAAGAGAGGACGGATGACAGACTTTTACAAAATAAGAAAAGGCCAGGGTTTTTTAAAAAGAGAGAAAAATCTATGAAAAACACCCACGCACACCACCTGTTGTTGTCTAGAAGAGGTATCTTTAAGAGGTATCTGTAAGAGGTATCTTTATGAGGTATCTTTAAGAGGTATCTGTGAGAGGTATCTTTAAGAGGTATCTTTAAGAGGTATCTGTAAGAGGTATCTTTAAGAGGTATCTGTAAGAGGTATCTGTAAGAGGTATCTTTATGAGGCATCTGTAAGAGGTATCTGTAAGAGGTATCTTTAAGAGGTATCTTTAAGAGGTATCTTTAAGAGGTATCTGTAAGAGGTATCTTTATGAGGTATCTGTAAGAGGTGTCTGTGGCAGATAGGAACGAATGTCTGACACCTCTTATTGATTGATGTAACCGTTAGCTGTTAAAGGACAACTCTCTCTCTGTGTGTGTGTGTGTGTGTGTGTGTGTGTGTGTGTGTGTGTGTGTGTGTGTGTGTGTGTGTGTGTGTGTGTGTGTGTGTGTGTGTGTGTGCATGTGTGTGTGTGTGTGTGCATACAACATTTGTGTGTCCTAAAAAGCCACAACTTCCTGCTAGTGTTACACTACAGCCTACCCAGAATGCCCTAGGGCTGCCCAGACTGTAAAAAGTGATTCGTTCTGCTAACACATTTTGTTTGTGGAAACCCATTGCCTCAAACCATTCGACTAACCCAACTCATAGTATATCAATGTTAATACTTAAAGCTGCAATATGTAACTTTTTGGCCGACCTGACCATATTCAAATAGAAACGAGAGTTCTAGATCTGTCATTCTCATTGAAAGCCAATAAGACTAGCTGTCTCCATCGGCGTCAGACCCCAGTAAGACTATCTGTCTCCATCGGCGTCAGACCCCAGTAAGACTAGCTGTCTCCATCGGCGTCAAACCCCAGCAAGACTAGCTGTCTCCATCGGCGTTAGACCCCAGTAAGACTGTCTCCATCGGCGTCAGACCCCAGTAAGACTAGCTGTCTCCATCGGCGTTGGTGTCAGACCCCAGTAAGACTAGCTGTCTCCATTGGCGTCGGCGTCAGACCCCAGTAAGACTAGCTGTCTCCATCGGCGTCAGACCCCAGTAAGACTAGCTGTCTCCATCGGCGTCAGACCCCAGTAAGACTAGCTGTCTCCATCGGCGTCAGACCCCAGTAAGACTAGCTGTCTCCATCGGCGTCAGACCCCAGTAAGACTAGCTGTTTCCATCGGCGTCAGACCCCAGTAAGACTAGCTGTCTCCATCGGCGTCAGACCCCAGTAAGACTAGCTGTCTCCATCGGCGTCAGACCCCAGTAAGACTATCTGTCTCCATCGGCGTTAGACCCCAGTAAGACTGTCTCCATTGGCGTCAGACCCCAGTAAGACTAGCTGTCTCCATCGGCGTCGGCGTCAGACCCCAGTAAGACTAGCTGTCTCCATCGGCGTTGGTGTCAGACCCCAGTAAGACTAGCTGTCTCCATCGGCGTCGGCGTCAGACCCGAGTGAGACTAGCTGTCTCCATCGGTGTCGGCGTCAGACCCCAGTAAGACTAGCTGTCTCCATCGGCGTTGGCGTCAGACCCCAGTAAGACTAGCTGTCTCCATCGGCGTCGGCGTCAGACCCGAGTGAGACTAGCTGTCTCCATCGGTGTCGGCGTCAGACCCCAGTGAGACTAGCTGTCTCCATCGGCGTCGGCGTCAGACCCCAGTAAGACTAGCTGTCTCCATCGGCGTTGGCGTCAGACCCCAGTAAGACTAGCTGTCTCCATCAGCGTCGGCGTCAGACCCCAGTAAGACTAGCTGTCCCCATCGGCGTCGGCGTCAGACCCCAGTAAGACTAGCTGTCTCCAACAGATAAATCAACAGATAAATCAACAGATAAATCATGTGTTCTTTCCTCCAATATCAATGTGTCTGACTACTACTTTATTATTTTAATTAAACACCTAAGACATAATAGAACAGCTTACTTAATAAATGTCAGATTGACTTTAAAATATTAAGTAATCACAACTTGTAAAAAAAAAAAAACTCTATAACTTTAGATGAGCAGAACATAAAATAAACAAAGTTATATTTACTCAGTGGCCCTTTTTTGTTAGCAGGACTAAAAACATGAAGTCATAAGAGATGTTACTGACATCTGAGTCAGTATTACTGTTATGATTTGAGTTCTACTGGCCGTTGGAGACGTTTGAGTAGCCACTGCTCTTTAATAAGTTAGGCAGTATTTCTTAAAACACTGTTGTTACCGTTTGTCTGTGAGGTCTGTTTTCCCTTTATTAAACACTGTTATTACTGTTTGTCATTAGGTATATTGTAGATACATTATTCCTGATTACTTTAAGTATTTATTAATACATCTATAAATATAACTACCAAGGCCTCTTGCATACTACCAGCCTCTCTCCTCTCTTCCTCCAGTCCAATAGCTCCACTCTCTTCCCACTCTACTGCCCTGAAATTCACAATCTCTCCTCTTTCTCCACTGTCTTCCCACTCTACTGTCCTGACCTTCACTATTTCTCCTACAGCTCGTCTCTCTACTGTCCTGACCTTCACAATTTCTCCTCTTTCTCCACTCTCTTCCCACTCTACTGTCCTGACCTTCACTCTTTCTCCACTCTCCTCCCTCTCTACTGTCCTGACCTTCACTCTTTCTCCACTCTCCTCCCTCTCTACTGTCCTGACCTTCACTCTTTCTCCACTCTCCTCCCTCTCTACTGTCCTGACCTTCACTCTTTCTCCACTCTCCTCCCTCTCTACTGTCCTGACCTTCACTCTTTCTCCACTCTCCTCCCTCTCTACTGTCCTGACCTTCACTCCGTTCTCCTCTATCTCGTCCCTCTTCACTTTCACTCCCCCTCTCTTCCCCCTCTTCCTCCTTTCCACCCAACTCTCTTCCCCATGCTCTGTCATTGCGCATCTTGGGAGTTTGTGCACTGAGGTGTGTGTGTTTGTGTGTGTGAGGCCTGAATGTGTGTGCAGAGATGGTCGCATTCCACTGAGCTACGCCATCACACCCACCGAGAGACAGAGAGAGAGGCAGAGAGAGAGAGAGGCAGAGAGAGAGAGAGAGAGAGAGAGAGAGAGAGAGAGAGAGAGAGAGAGAGAGAGAGAGAGAGAGAGAGAGAGAGATAAGGAAAGAGAGAGAGAGTTGAGTAGAGGGAGGGAGTGAGTGAGGGTGAGAGAGAAAGAGAGAGAGAGAGAGAGAGAGAGAGAGAGAGAGAGAGAGATAAGGAAAGGGAGAGAGAGTTGAGTAGAGAGAGGGAGTGAGAGAGAGAGTCTGGTCATTCTGATGAGTTTATATTTGTGTTCAGTCGTCCTCACATTTGTGTTTCTACACGGGGTTGTGCCTCACTATAGACTGGCTCTGACAGGTCGGGGGCAGGGGGCCGTGTGTGAGAGTGACTGTTTCAGTGTGTGTGGTGTGTATGTGTTTGTTCTTTCGTGTATGGTGTATGTGTAAGACAGGGAGAGAGAGTGTGTGTGTGTGTGTGTGTGGTGTGTGTGTTTGTGTAAGTGTGTGTTCTTTCGTGTGTATGGTGTGTGTTTAAGACAGGGAGAGAGAGTGTGTGTGTGTGTGTGTGGTGTGCATGTGTGTGTTTTCAGCTCCTTTCTGCATGACTTAAAGGGCCGACTCAATCTGTGGGTCCTCCCGTTGGTTTGACCTCGTAACCCCTCAGTGTCATCAGACAGAGGTCGTCGTCCCCGGCAGCAGAATGGACGTTCCACGTCAATGTTTAGGTGACATTTGAAAGGGGGAATAGAGACTGGAGTGTATCCATAATTAGTATAATTATCAGTCATGTGTATTTATTTAATCTAACCTTTATTGAAGCAGTTCAACTGAGAGGGAGAGACTGTATCACAACAACAAGGGAGCCCTGTATCACAACAACAAGGGAGCCCTGTATCACAACAACAAGGGAGCCCTGAATCACAACAACAAGGGAGCCCTGAATCACAACAACAAGGGAGCCCTGAATCACAACAACAAGGGAGCCCTGTATCACAACAACAAGGGAGCCCTGTATCACAACAACAAGGGAGACCTGCATCACAACAACAAGGGAGACCTGTATCACAACAACAAGGAGGCCCTGCATGACAACAAGGGAGACCTGAATCACAACAACAAGGGAGACCTGTATCAAAACAACAAGGGAGCCCTGAATCACAACAACAAGGGAGACCTGTATCACAACAACAAGGGAGCCCTGTATCACAACAACAAGGGAGACCTGCATCACATCAACAAGGGAGACCTGTATCACAACAACAAGGAGGCCCTGCATGACAACAACAAGGGAGACCTGTATCACAATCACAAAGGAGACCTGCATCAAAACAACAAGGGAGACCTGCATCACAACAACAAGGGAGACCTGTATCACAACAACAAGGAGGCCCTGCATGACAACAACAAGGGAGCCCTGTATCACAAAAACAAGGGAGACCTGTATCAAAACAACAAGGGAGCCCTGTATCACAAAAACAAGGGAGACCTGTATCAAAACAACAAGGGAGCCCTGTATCACAAAAACAAGGGAGACCTGCATCAAAACAACAAGGGAGCCCTGTATCACAACAACAAGGGAGCCCTGTATCACAAAAACAAGGGAGACCTGTATCAAAACAACAAGGGAGCCCTGTATCACAAAAACAAGGGAGACCTGTATCACAACAACAAGGGAGCCCTGTATCACAAAAACAAGGGAGACCTGTATCAAAACAACAAGGGAGCCCTGTATCACAAAAACAAGGGACACCTGTATCAAAACAACAAGGGAGACCTGTATCAAAACAACAAGGGAGACCTGTATCAAAACAACAAGGGAGCCCTGTATCACAACAACAAGGGAGCCCTGTATCACAAAAACAAGGGAGATCTGTATCACAACAACAAAGAGGCCCTGCATGACAACAACAAGGGAGACCTGTATCACAATCACAAGGGAGACCTGCATCAAAACAACAAGGTAACTCTGCGTCACACCAACAAGGGAGCTCTGCATCACAACAACAAGGGAGCCCTGCATCACAACAACAAGGGAGGCCTGCATCACAACAACAAGGAGGCCCTGCATCACAACAACAAGGGAGGCCTGCATCACAACAACAAGGAGGCCCTGCATCACAACAACAAGGGAGGCCTGCATCACAACAACAAGGAGGCCCTGCATCACAACAACAAGGGAATCCTGCATCGCAACAACAAGGGAGCCCCTGCATCACAACAGCAAGGGATCTCTGCATCACAACAACAAGGGAATCCTGCATCGCAACAGCAAGGGATCTCTGCATCACAACAACAAGGGAATCCTGCATCGCAACAACAAGGGAGCCCTGCATCACAACAGCAAGGGATCTCTGCATCACAACAACAAGGGAGCCCTGCATCACAACAACAAGGGAGCCCTGCATCACAACAACAAGGGAGGCCTGCATCACAACAACAAGGAGGCCCTGCATCACAACAACAAGGGAATCCTGCATCGCAACAACAAGGGAGCCCTGCATCACAACAGCAAGGGATCTCTGCATCACAACAACAAGGGAGCCCTGTATCACAACAACAAGGGAGCCCTGAATCACAACAACAAGGGAGCCCTGAATCACAACAACAAGGGAGCCCTGTATCACAACAACAAGGGAGACCTGCATCACAACAACAAGGTAATCCTGCATCGCAACAACAAGGGATCTCTGCATCACAGCAACAAGGGAGCCCTGCATCACAACAACAAGGAGGCCCTGCATCACAACAACAAGGGAGACCTGTATCACAACAACAAGGGAGCCCAGCATGACAACAACAAGGGAGCCCAGCATGACAACAACATGGGAGCCCTGCATCACAACAACAAGGGAACCCTGCATCACAACAACAAGGGAGCCCTGCATCACAACAACAAGGGGACTCTGCGTCACAACAACAAGGGAGCCCTGCATCACAACAACAAGGAGGCCCTGCATCACAACAACAAGGGATCTCTGCATCACAACAACAAGGGAGTCCTGCATCACAACAGCAAGGGATCTCTGCATCACAACAACAAGTGAGCCCTGCATCACAACAACAAGGGAGCCCTGCATCACAACAACAAGGGAGCCCTGCATCACAACAGCAAGGGAGCTCTGCATCACAACCAGAAGGCAGACCTGTATCACAACAACAGTGTACAATACAACCAGAGGAGGCTCCTCAGAGGAGGAAGGGGAGGACCATCCTACCCAGTGAATTTCATAAATGTAAATAATCTAAACATTAAAAGATGTGGTCCTTTTTTTTAGATAAAACTAAACTGAATATGTTCACGTCACCAAATAACTGATTAAAACACACTGTTTAGTAATGAAGGTCTACAGTAGCCTCAACAGCACTCTGTGGCACCGTGGTGTAGCAGCCAGCTAGCATTACGCTACACACGCATTAACATCTGCTGACCATGTGTATGTGACCAATAACACTTGATTTGATTTGTCCTCCTCTGGGTACATTGACTTCATTGACTCCCTTCCGTTGACTTACACAGAGAGAGATTTTTCTCTCTATTTTTTTTTTTCTTAGTTTAATAATGTGTGTACTCCCAGGGGTCCTGGAGGACCATGTGTGTGTGTGTGTGTGTGTGTGTGTGTGTGCTCCCAGGTGTCCTGGGGTCCTGGGGACCATGTGAAAACAGAACTAGATGACACAGCACATTACAAGATAAACTACATGTCTATTAGTTAGAAAGATGAGAGAGGTGTGTGTGTGTGTCTGTGTGTGCGTGTGAATGTGTGTGTGTCTCTGTGTCTGTGTGTCTGTGTGTGTGTGTGTATGTGTGTGTGTGAGTGTCTGTGTGAGTGTGTGTGTCTGTGTGTGTGTCTCTCTCTGTGTAAGGTCTGTATCCTCTAAAGACAGTCTTATGTTCTATTGATTAACTGATGGGGTGAGGGTCTCTAATGCCATGGGGCCACAGAGATCTTATGCGATATCCTTCTAAAATACAAAGACAGGAGGAGAAAGACAGAAGAGGAGAGAGAAACAGAGGAGAGAGAGAGACTGGGAGAGAGAGACGGAGAGAGAAAGAGAGGGAGAGAGAGAGAGAGTGAGAGAGAGAGAGAGAGAGAGGGGAGGGGAGTGGAGGGATACAGAGAGAGAGACAGAGAGAACAGAGTGTGAGAGAGAGAGAGAGAGAGAGAGAGAGAGAGAGAGAGAGAGGGAGGGGAGGGGAGGGAGACAGAGAGAGAGAGAACAGAGAGAGAGAAAGAGAGACAAAGAGAGACAAGAGAGGGACAGAGAGAGAGAGACAGAGAGAGAGAGAGAGAGAGAGAGAGAGAGAGAGAGAGAGAGAGAGAGATGGAAGAATGAGGTGAGATTCTTAACGGCTTTGTAGGGCCATATTTCAGTGCCATTCCCGGAGTGTGTGATGAGTGTGATGACACAGCTCTTGTGCCTGATTAATTCATTGGGTGTCAGATCTATGACCTCACCCTTCCATTTACTGCAATATGATTCTCAGAGAAACACTACAGCCGGTCACTCAGGATCACACGAACACACACACACGATGATGTGCCAGTAATGTTCTCCATATTATTAATCAATACATCACTGGCTAAATGAGTGGAGGAGAGGAAGGAAAGGTAGAGGATAGGATGGAAGGAAGGAAGGAGGGAGGGAGGGAGGGAGGGGATGGAGGGAGGGGATGGAGGGAGGGAGGGAGGCCCTGTAGCCCTGTAGTTCTGAGGCGGAGGATCTCCTAGCCTAGAGCCTATTACACCACAGACTCTATGCCACCCGTGTGTGTGTGTGTCTGTTTGCGTGAGTGTGTGTGTGTGTGAGTGTGTGTGTGAGTGTGTGACAAGTCCCTCCTGACACGTAATATCCACTGCAGTTTCACACCAGCCAGTCGATACACGTCCATTAACGACAGATACGTTATCAAAGTACTCTCCTCCCTCTCTTCCTCCCTCTCTCCATCCCTATTTTCTCCATCCCTCCATCCTCCTTCTCTCCTCCGGGTTAAATACAGTAGTGTTGAGGCCTCCAGTTCTGTCTGTCCTGACACACTGTAAACCCCAGAGCATCTCTTCAGCCCTGTAGTTCTGTCTGTCCTGACACACTGTAAAGCCCAGAGCATCTCTTCAGCCCTGTAGTTCTGTCTGTCCGGACACACTGTAAACCCCAGAGCATCTCTTCAGCCCTGTAGTTCTGTCTGTCCTGACACACTGTAAACCCCAGAGCATCTCTTCAGCCCTGTAGTTCTGTCTGTCCTGACACACTGTAAACCCCAGAGCATCTCTTCAGCTCTGTGCCAGGTTGATATATTTTCGGGCGGCAGGTAGCCTAGTAGTTAGAGCGTTGGGCAAATAACCAAAATACTTATTTACAATGACGGCCTACCCCGGCCAAACCCGGACGACACTGGGCCGCACTATGGGTCTCCCAATCATGGCCGGATGTGATACAGCCTGGATTCGAACCAGGGACTGTAGTGATGCCTCTTGCACTGAGATGCCTTAGACTGCTGCGCCACTCGGGAGACCAATATATGTATACTGTATATACCGTGCATTCTGAAAATATTCAGACCCCTTGACTTTTTCCGCATTTTGTACCGTTACAGCCTTATTCGAAAATTGATTAAATTATATTTTAATCAATCTACACACAATACCCCAGAATACCACACAATACCCCACAATACCACACAATACCCCACAATACCCCAGAATACCACACAATAACCCACAATACCCCACAATATCCCACAATACCACACAATACCCCACAATACCCCACAATACCACACAATACACAATACACAATACCACACAATACCCCACAAAAACACACAATACCACACAATACCCCACAATACCACACAATATCACACAATACCCCACAATACCACACAATACCACACACACACTACAATACCCACAATACCACACACACCCCACACACCCACAATACCACACAACACCCCACAATACCCCACAATACCCCACAATACCACACAATATCACACAATACCCCACAATACCCCACAATACCCCACAATACCCCATAATACCCCACAATACCACACAATACACACCCACACAATACCCCACAATACCCCACAATACCCCACAATACCCACAATACCACACAATACCCACACAATACCCCACAATACCCCACAATACCCCACACAATACCCCACAATACCACACAATACCCACACAATATCCCACAATACCCAACAATACCCCACAATACCCCATAATACCCCACAATACCCCATAAAGCAAAAAAATATATTTTTTAATGCATTTTTGCAACGTAAATATCCATTTACACCAGTATTCAGACCATCTACTCAGAACTTTGTTGAAGCACTTTTGGCAGCGATTACAGCCTTGAGTCTTCCTGCGTATGACGCTACAAGCTTGCCACACCTGTGTTTGGGGAGTTTCTCCCTTATCTTCTCTGCAGATCCTCTCAAGCTCTTTCAGGTTGGATAGGGAGCGTCGCTGCAGAGCTATTTTCAGGTCTCTCCAGGGACTGAAAGACGGCGCCGGAGTGGACGGCTGCCGTTTTATTGGCTCTTTATTTTATCCAACCGCGTTATTTTGTTTCGTTTTTGTTTGTAACTTATTTTGTACATAATGTTGCTGCTACCGTCTCTTATGACCGAAAAGAGCTTCTGGACATCAGAACAGCGATTACTAACCTCGAATTGGACAAATACATTTTTCTTTAATGATTCGGACGGGAAGGATTTACTCCAACACCTGGGGTCCTCATCCCCGTCATTCGATGGAGAAAGAAACTGAGATTTCGCAAAAGAAAGAGATTGGGGTGCCTTGTGAGGATCAGGCGACGAGTGAATCATCTGCCTATGCCATCCGTACCGTTAGCTAACGTTCAATCGCTGGAAAATAAATGGGACGAACTGAAAGAACGTATATCCTACCAACGGGACATTTAAAAACTGTAATTTCTTATGTTTCACCGAGCCGTGGCTGAACAACGACATTAATTGCATACAGCTGGCAGGTTATACACTCTATTGGCAGGATGGAACAGCAGGCTCTGGTCTATGTATTTTTGTAAATAACAGCTGGTGCACGATATCTAAGGAAGTCTCAAGGTTTTGCTTGCCTGAGGTAGAGTTTTCATCTGTATTTTTCCTAGCTGTCTACATACCACCACAGGCCGATGCGGGGAACTAAAACCGCACTCAATGAGCTGTATACCACCATAAGCAAACAGGAAAACGCTCATCCAGAGGCTGCGCCCCCCAGTGGCTGGGGGACTTAATGCATGCAGGGAAAGTTAAATCAGTTTTACCTCATTTGTATCAGCACGTTAAATGTGCTACCGACCACCTTTACTCCACACACAGAGACGCATACAAAGCTCTCCCTCGCCCTCCATTTGGCAAATTTGACCATAATTATATCCTCCTGA
Source organism: Brachymystax lenok tsinlingensis (assembly GCA_030435695.1). Taxonomy (NCBI): domain Eukaryota; kingdom Metazoa; phylum Chordata; class Actinopteri; order Salmoniformes; family Salmonidae; genus Brachymystax; species Brachymystax lenok. The sequence goes on along the minus strand of CM059810.1, from coordinate 30,328,961 downwards.
TTCCTGCTCACAAGCAAACAATAAAGCAGGAATCACCAGTGACTCGGTCAATAAGAAAGTGGTCAGATGAAGCAGATGCTAAGCTACAGGACTGTTCTGCACAGACTGGAATATGTTCCGGGATTCTTCCGATGGCATTGAGGAGTACACCACATCAGTCACTGGCTTCATCAGTAAGTGCATCAATGACGTCGTCCCCACAGTGACTGTATGTACATACCCCAACCAGAAGCCATGGATTACAGGCAACGTTCGAACTGAGGTAAAGGGTAGAGCTGCTGCTTTCAAGGAGCGGGACTCTAACCCGGAAGCTTATAAGAAATCCTGATCGAATCGTACTACACCAGCTCCGACGCTCGTCGGATGTGGCAGGGCCTGAAAACTATTACAGACTACAAAGGGGCGAGCTAAATTACTTCTATGCTTCGAGGCAAGTAACACTGAAACATGCATGACAGCATCAGCTGTTCCGGTCGACTGTGTGATCACGCTCTCTGCAGCCGATGTGAGTAAGACATTTAAACAGGTCAACATTCACAAGGCCGCAGGGCCAGACGGATTACCAGGACGGCCAGACGGATTAACTGGATCCGGAACTTCCTGACGGGCCGCCCCCAGTTGGTAAGGGTAGCTAACAACACATCCGCCACGCTGATCCTCAACACGGGGGCCCCTCAGGAGTGCGTGCTCAGTCCCCTCCTGAAAACAAATGATTGACTCTGTACTTACAGTATTTACTGTTATTTTACTGCTGCTCTTTAAATATTTGTTACTTTTATTTCTTATTGTTATTAGATTTTTTTTTTAGGTTAATTATTATAATTTTTTAAATTTTAAACTGTATTGTTGGTTAGAGCTTGTAAGTAAGCATTTCACTGTAAGGTATTCGGCGCATGTGACAAATACAATTTGATTTGATTGATTTGATTTGAATTTTAGAATAAGGCTGTAACATAACAACATGTGGAAAAAGGGAAGGGGTCTGAATACTATAAGAATAAGCTGTATAGCACTGGTGTTGTATAATGAACAGACACTGAGTGTACAAAACATTAGGAACACCGGCTCTTTCCGTGAGATAGACTGACCAGGTGATGCCAGCTGAAAGCTATGATCCCTTATTGATGTCACCTGTTAAATCCACTTCAAACAGGTTAAATAAGGATTTTCAAACCTTGAGACAATTGAGACGCGGATTTTGTATGTGTGTCGTTCAGAGGGTGACTGGGCAAGACAAATATTTAAGTGCCTTTGAACAGGGTATGGCAGGAGGTGCCAGGTGCGTCAAGAATTGCAACGCTTCTGTGTGTATCAAGAATGGTCCACCACCCAAAGGACATCCAGCCGACTTGACACAACTGTGGGAAGCATTGGAGTCAACATGGGCCAGCATCCCTGTGGAACGCTTTCGACACCTTGTAGAGTCCATGCCCTGACGAACTGAGGCTGTTCTGAGAACAAAAGGGGGTGCAACTCAATATTAGGAAGGTGTTCCTAATGTTTTGTATACTCAGTGTAGATCGACCTTCTAAAATATTAATGTAATCCCGTGGAGAGGAGGAGGGGAAGAGATAGGGGGAGGTGGAGAGGAGAGGAGAGGGGAGGAGAGGAGAGGGGAGGAGAGGAGAGGAGAGGAGAGGAGAGGAGAGGAGAGGAGAGGAGAGGAGAGGAGAGGGGAGGAGAGGGGAGGAGGGAGGAGGGACTAAATGATGTTACTCGGGGGGTAAAACACCTCTCAAGTACACAACTGTTTGTGATGTCATAAAGAAACACTTTAGAAACTGTGGAACTCGAGTCTTTTGTGATGTCATTCGTTCCAGCAGAGAGAGAGAGGAGAGAGAGAGAGAGAGAGAGAGAGAGAGAGAGAGAGAGAGAGAAGAGAGAGGAGAGAGAGAGAGACAGAGAGAGAGAGAGAGAGAGAGAGAGAGAGAGAGAGAGAGAGAGAGAGAGAGAGAGAGAGAGAGAGAGAGAGAGAGAGAGAGAGAGAGAGAGAGAGAGAGAGAGAGAGAGAGAGAGAGAGAGAGAGAGAGAGAGAGAGAGAGAGAGAGAGAGAGAGAGAGAGAGAGAGAGAGAGAGAGAGAGAGAGAGAGAGAGAGAGAGACAGAGAGAGAGAGAGAGAGAGAGAGAGAGAGAGAGAGAGAGAGAGAGAGAGAGAGAGAGAGAGAGAGAGAGAGAGAGAGAGAGAGAGAGAGAGAGAGAGAGAGAGAGAGAGAGAGAGAGAGAGAGAGAGAGAGAGAGGAGAGACAGAGAGATGGAAGAATGAGGTGAGATTCTTAACGGAGAGAATTGTTGAGATGATAGAATAGTAGTTGAGAGCACACTCACAGAACAACAGCCTGGCATGAGAACAGAGCTGTCTGTCTGTCCGTCCGTCTGAGAACATCTACCAACAACACTGTGTGCTTCTCTTAAATGCATCCCCCCGGCTCCTGCTGCTATGAAACAACATGTCCTACTAAACCTCTTTTCAGAGCTGCCCTTCTGGCACTTTGTCTACTTAAGAGTAGACGCACACTCACACACTCACACACGCACACACTCACACGCACACACTCACACACTACTCTACATAGAGTTGTAAGAGACATCTCCGTCAAGCAGGCGCTCAATAACCACATGGCTACGTCTCTAATAGCACCCTATTCCCTATATAGTGCGCTACTTTAGACCAGAGCCCATAGGGAAACCCACAGGGCCTTGTCTAAAGTAGTGCGCTAAGTAGGGAATAATGTGCCATTTGGGACACAGTGCATGCCTTCAAGATAAAATAGTTTGTTTTGAAATACTTCCGATGCTTTTTAAACTAAGTGCTCTAAAGCGCTGGTGAGTGGGGGTTAAACATATATATATAGTAGAATTGGAGGATATTATATATATAGTAGAACTGGAGGATATTATATATATAGTAGAACTGGAGGATATTATATAGTAGAACTGGAGGATGTTATATATATAGTAGAATTGGAGGATATTATATATATAGTAGAACTGGAGGATATTATATATATAGTAGAACTGGAGGATATTATATAGTAGAACTGGAGGATATTATATATATAGTAGAACTGGAGGATATTATATATATATAGTAGAACTGGAGGATATTATATATATAGCTGAACTGGTGTATATTATATAGTAGTACTGGAGGATATTATATAGTAGAACTGGAGGATATTATATAGTAGAACTGGAGGATATTATATAGTAGAACTGGAGGATATTATATAATAGAACTGGAGGATATTATATAGTAGAACTGGAGGATATTATATAGTAGAACTGGAGGATATTATATATATAGTAGAACTGGAGGATATTATATATATAGTAGAACTGGAGGATATTATATATATAGTAGAATTGGAGGATATTATATATATAGTAGAACTGGAGGATATTATATATATAGTAGAACTGGAGGATATTATATAGTAGAACTGGTGGATATTATATATATAGTAGAATTGGAGGATATTATATATATAGTAGAACTGGAGGATATTATATATATAGTAGAACTGGAGGATATTATATAGTAGAACTGGAGGATATTATATATATATATATAGTAGAACTAGAGGATATTATATATATAGTAGAACTGGAGGATATTATATATATATAGTAGAACTGGAGGATATTATATATATATAGTAGATCTGGAGGATATTATATAGTAGAACTGGAGGATATTATATAGTAGAACTGGAGGATATTATATAGTAGAACTGGAGGATATTATATAGTAGAACTGGAGGATATTATATAATAGAACTGGAGGATATTATATAGTAGAACTGGAGGATATTATATAGTAGAACTGGAGGATATTATATATATAGTAGAACTGGAGGATATTATATATATAGTAGAACTGGAGGATATTATATATATAGTAGAATTGGAGGATATTATATATATAGTAGAACTGGAGGATATTATATATATAGTAGAACTGGAGGATATTATATAGTAGAACTGGTGGATATTATATATATAGTAGAATTGGAGGATATTATATATATAGTAGAACTGGAGGATATTATATATATAGTAGAACTGGAGGATATTATATAGTAGAACTGGAGGATATTATATATATATATATAGTAGAACTAGAGGATATTATATATATAGTAGAACTGGAGGATATTATATATATATAGTAGAACTGGAGGATATTATATATATATAGTAGATCTGGAGGATATTATATAGTAGAACTGGAGGATATTATATAGTAGAACTGGAGGATATTATATAGTTAGTAGAACTGGAGGATATTATATAATAGAACTGGAGGATATTATATAGTAGAACTGGAGGATATTATATAGTAGAACGGGAGGATATTATATATATAGTAGAACTGGAGGATATTATATATATAGTAGAACTGGAGGATATTATATATATAGTAGAATTGGAGGATATTATATATATAGTAGAACTGGAGGATATTATATATATAGTAGAACTGGAGGATATTATATAGTAGAACTGGTGGATATTATATATATAGTAGAATTGGAGGATATTATATATATAGTAGAACTGGAGGATATTATATATATAGTAGAACTGGAGGATATTATATAGTAGAACTGGAGGATATTATATATATATATATAGTAGAACTAGAGGATATTATATATATAGTAGAACTGGAGGATATTATATATATATAGTAGAACTGGAGGATATTATATATATATAGTAGAATTGGAGGATATGATATATTTAGTAGAACTGGAGGATGTTAAATATATAGTAGAACTGGAGGATATTATATAGTAGAACTGGAGGGTATTATATATATAGTAGAACTGGAGGATATTATATATATATAGTAGAACTGGAGGATATTATATATATAGCTGAACTGGTGTATATTATATAGTAGTACTGGAGGATATTATATATACAGTAGAACTGGAGGATATTATATATATAGTAGAACTGGAGGACATTATATATATAGTTGAACTGGAGGATATTATATATTTAGTAAACTGGAGGATATTATATCTTTAGTAGTACTGGAGGATATTATATATATAGTAAAACTGGAGGATATTATATATATAGTAGAACTGGAGGATTTTATATATATATAGTAGAACTGGAGGATATTATATATATAGTAGAACTGGAGGACATTATATATATAGTTGAACTGGAGGATATTATATATATAGTAAAACTGGAGGATATTATATATAAAGTAGAACTGGAGGGTATTATAAATATAGTAGAACTGGAGGATATTATATATATAGTAGAACTGGAGGATATTATATAGTGGAACTGGAGGATATTATATATACAGTAGATCTGGAGGATATTATATATATATTAGAACTGGTGGATATTATATATATAGTAAAACTGGAGGATATTATATATATAGTAGAGCTGGAGGATATTATATATATAGTAGAACTGGAGGATATTATATATATAGTAGAACTGGAGGATATTATATATATAGTAGAACTGGAGGATATTATATATATAGTAGAACTGGAGGATATTATATATATAGTAGAACTGGAGGATATTATATATATAGTAGAACCTGAGGATATTATATATATAGTAGAACTGGAGGATATTATATATATAGTAGAACTGGAGATATTATATATATAGTAGAACTGGAGGATATTATATATATAGTAGAACTGGAGGATACTATATATATAGTAGAACTGGAGGATATTATATATATAGTAGAACTGGAGATATTATATATATAGTAGAACTGGAGGATATTAAATATATAGTAGAACTGGAGGATATTATATATATAGTAGAACTGGAGGATATTATATATATAGTAGAACTGAAGGATATTATATATATATTAGAACTGGAGGATATTATATATATAGTAGAACTGGAGGATATTATATATATAGTTGAACTGGAGGATATTATATATATAGTAGAACTGGAGGATATTATATATATAGTAGAACTGGAGGATATATATATATTACAACTGGAGGATATTATATATATAGTAGAACTGGAGGATATTATATATATAGTAGAACTGGAGGATATTATATATATAGTAGAACTGGAGGATATTATATATATAGTTGAACTGGAGGATATTATATATATAGTAGAACTGGAGGATATATATATATTACAACTGGAGGATATTATATATATAATAGAACTGGAGGATATTATACAGTAGAACTGGAGGATATTATATATATAGTAGAACTGAAGGATATTATATATATATAGTAGAACTGGAGGATATTATATATATATTAGTCGGTTTGAAGCTATAAACGTAAGAACTATGTATGTGTGTTTATGTGTGTTTGTATGTGTGTACTTGTGTTTATGTGTGTGTGTATGTGTGTGTCTTTGTGTCAGTGTTAGTACTCGATTCATTCCCTGATCCTTTGATTGGGTGGACAACATGTCAACTCTTGCTGGAAGAGCTCTGATAGGTTGGAGGACGTCCTCTGAAAGTTGTCGTAATTACTGTGTAAGTCTATGGAAGGGGGTGAGAACCATGAGCCTCCTAGGTTTTGTGTTGAAGTCAATGTACCTAGAGGAGGACAGAAGCTAGCTGTCCTCCAGCTACACCATGGTGCTACCCTACAGAGTGCTGTTGGAGATACTATAGACCTTCATTGCAAAACAGTGTGTTTTAATACATTATTTGGTATCATGAATATATTTAGTATAGTTTCATCTAAAAAGGAACACTTTTAACATTTCACTATTTCTATGAAATTCTCTAAGTAGGATGGTCCTCCCTTACTTCTCTGAGGAGCCTCCTCTGGTGTGTGTGTATGTCAACTTCGCAGTCTCTCTCCAGTTTGTTTCTATGTGCACACTGTGCATTTCACTGGAAGTGTGTGTCTCTGTGTGTGTGTGTGTCTCTCTGTGTGTGTGTGTGTGTGTGTGTGTAACGTAGTGCACATTTAATGAGACTAGCCCTTGTTGCCTGAAGCATTGTGCCGCCATACAGATCCCTTCATTGATAGTGACAGGACCAGTGTGTGTGTGTGTGTGTGTGTGTGTGTGTGTGTGTGTGTGTGTGTGTGTGTGTGTGTGTGTGTGTGAGTGTGTGACAGGGTGAGGAGTGAGCTATGAATTATTGCTTATTAAAGGCCTAATCACTAGGCTGGCTACGCCCTGCTACCCTTTACCTTGGTGCAGTTTGAAATCGAATGAGGAGAGAAGAGAGAGAGAGAGGAGAGACTTGTGGAATTAAGAGAGAGAGTAGAGAGAAAGAGAGACGGGTGGATGGACGGATAGACTTGTGGAATGAAGAGAGAGTGGAGAAAGAGAAAGAAAGAGAGAGAGAGAGAGAGAGAGAGAGAGAGAGAGAGAGAGAGAGAGGAGGGAGACGGAGAGGGAGAGAGAGGGATGGATAGACTTGTGGAATGAAGAGAGAGGTTAGAGAAAGCTATTTGTATTATTCAACAACAATTTAATAAGGAATCCATTTATTAAGTAAATCTACCAAGGACTAAAACAGATACGGATAGACAATGACATTGCTGATGTTCTGCACAACGAACATGATGCTATAGGCAGCATGTGATGTGAACGTGAGAGTTGTTTATCTGGGCTAGTAGTTCTCAGCTCTAGATGTGTTGTTTATCTGGGCTAGTAGTTCTCAGCTCTAGATGTGCTGGATATCTAACTGGGCCAGTAGTTCTCAGCTCTAGATGTGTTGTATATCTGGGCTAGTAGTTCTCAGCTTTAGATGTGTTGTATATCTAACTGGGCCAGTAGTTCTCAGCTCTAGATGTGTTGTATAACTGGGCCAGTGGTTCTCAGCTCTAGATGTGTTGTATATCTGGGCTAGTAGTTCTCAGCTCTAGATGTGTTGTATATCTGGGCTAGTAGTTCTCAGCTCTAGATGTGTTGTATATCTAACCAGGCCAGTAGTTCTCAGCTAGAGATGTGTTGTATATCTAACTGGGCTAGTAGTTCTCAGCTCTAGATGTGTTGTATATCTAACTGGGCTAGTAGTTCTCAGCTCTAGATGTGTTGTATATCTAACTGGGCCAGTAGTTCTCAGCTCTAGATGTGTTGTATAACTGGGCCAGTAGTTCTCAGCTCTAGATGTGTTGTATATCTAACTGGGCTAGTAGTTCTCAGCTCTAGATGTGTTGTATATCTAACTGGGCTAGTAGTTCTCAGCTCTAGATGTGTTGTATAACTGGGCCAGTGGTTCTCAGCTCTAGATGTGTTGTATATCTATCTGGGCCAGTAGTTCTCAGCTCTAGATGTGTTGTATATCTAACTGGGCCAGTAGTTCTCAGCTCTAGATGTGTTGTATAACTGGGCCAGTAGTTCTCAGCTCTAGATGTGTTGTATATCTAACTGGGCTAGTAGTTCTCAGCTCTAGATGTGTTGTATATCTGGGCTAGTAGTTCTCAGCTCTAGATGTGTTGTATATCTAACTGGGCCAGTAGTTCTCAGCTCTAGATGTGTTGTATAACTGGGCCAGTGGTTCTCAGCTCTAGATGTGTTGTATATCTGGGCTAGTAGTTCTCAGCTCTAGATGTGTTGTATATCTAACTGGGCTAGTAGTTCTCAGCTCTAGATGTGTTGTACATCTAACTGGGCCAGTAGTTCTCAGCTCTAGATGTGTTGTATATATGGGCTAGTAGTTCTCAGCTCTAGATGTTGTATATCTAACTGGGCCAGTAGTTCTCAGCTCTAGATGTGTTGTATATCTAACTGGGCTCTAGTAGTTCTCAGCTCTAGATGTGTTGTTGTAGTTCTCAGCTCACTGGGCCAGTAGTTCTCAGCTCTAGATGTGTTGTATATCTAACTGGGCCAGTAGTTCTCAGCTCTAGATGTGTTGTATATCTAACTGGGCTAGTAGTTCTCAGCTCTAGATGTGTTGTATATCTAACTGGGCCAGTAGTTCTCAGCTCTAGATGTGTTGTATATCTAACTGGGCCAGTAGTTCTCAGCTCTAGATGTGTTGTATATCTAACTGGGCTAGTAGTTCTCAGCTCTAGATGTGTTGTATATCTAACTGGGCCAGTAGTTCTCAGCTCTAGATGTGTTGTATATCTAACTGGGCCAGTAGTTCTCAGCTCTAGATGTGTTGTATATCTAACTGGGCCAGTAGTTCTCAGCTCTAGATGTGTTGTATATCTAACTGGGCCAGTAGTTCTCAGCTCTAGATGTGTTGTATATCTAACTGGGCCAGTAGTTCTCAGCTCTAGATGTGTTGTATATCTAACTGGGCCAGTAGTTCTCAGCTCTAGATGTGTTGTATATCTAACTGGGCTAGTAGTTCTCAGCTCTAGATGTGTTGTATATCTAACTGGGCCAGTAATTCTCAGCTCTAGATGTGTTGTATATTTGGGCCAGTAGTTCTCAGCTCTAGATGTGTTGTATATCTAACTGGGCCAGTAGTTCTCAGCTCTAGATGTGTTGTATATCTAACTGGGCCAGTAGTTCTCAGCTCTAGATGTGTTGTATATCTATGGGCTAGTAGTTCTCAGCTCTAGATGTGTTGTATATCTAACTGGGCCAGTAGTTCTCAGCTCTAGATGTGTTGTATATACTGGGCCAGTAGTTCTCAGCTCTAGATGTGTTGTATATCTAACTGGGCCAGTAGTTCTCAGCTCTAGATGTGTTGTATATAACTGGGCCAGTAGTTCTCAGCTCTAGATGTGTTGTATATCTAACTGGGCCAGTAGTTCTCAGCTCTAGATGTGTTGTATAACTGGGCCAGTAGTTCTCAGCTCTAGATGTTGTATATCTAACTGGGCCAGTAGTTCTCAGCTCTAGATGTGTCTAGTAGTTCTCAGCTCTAGATGTGTTGTATAACTGTAGTTCTCAGCTCTAGATGTGTTGTAACTGGGCCAGTAGTTCTCAGCTCTAGATGTGTTGTATATAACTGGGCCAGTGGTTCTCAGCTCTAGATGTGTTGTATATCTGGGCTAGTAGTTCTCAGCTCTAGATGTGTTGTATATCTAACTGGGCTAGTAGTTCTCAGCTCTAGATGTGTTGTACATCTAACTGGGCCAGTAGTTCTCAGCTCTAGATGTGTTGTATATATGGGCTAGTAGTTCTCAGCTCTAGATGTGTTGTATATCTAACTGGGCCAGTAGTTCTCAGCTCTAGATGTGTTGTATATATGGGCTAGTAGTTCTCAGCTCTAGATGTGTTGTATATCTAACTGGGCTAGTAGTTCTCAGCTCTAGATGTGTTGTATAACTGGGCCAGTGGTTCTCAGCTCTAGATGTGTTGTATATCTATCTGGGCCAGTAGTTCTCAGCTCTAGACGTGTTGTATATCTAACTGGGCCAGTAGTTCTCAGCTCTAGATGTGTTGTATAACTGGGCCAGTAGTTCTCAAGCTCTAGATGTGTTGTATATCTAACTGGGCTAGTAGTTCTCAGCTATAGATGTGTTGTATATCTGGGCTAGTAGTTCTCAGCTCTAGATGTGTTGTATATCTAACTGGGCCAGTAGTTCTCAGCTCTAGATGTGTTGTATAACTGGGCCAGTTGTTCTCAGCTCTAGATGTGTTGTATATCTAACTGGGCCAGTAGTTCTCAGCTCTAGATGTGTTGTATATCTAACTGGGCTAGTAGTTCTCAGCTCTAGATGTGTTGTATATCTAACTGGGCCAGTAGTTCTCAGCTCTAGATGTGTTGTACATCTAACTGGGCCAGTAGTTCTCAGCTCTAGATGTGTTGTATATATGGGCTAGTAGTTCTCAGCTCTAGATGTGTTGTATATCTAACTGGGCTAGTAGTTCTCAGCTCTAGATGTGTTGTACATCTAACTGGGCCAGTAGTTCTCAGCTCTAGATGTGTTGTATATATGGTCTAGTAGTTCTCAGCTCTAGATGTGTTGTATATCTAACTGGGCCAGTAGTTCTCAGCTCTAGATGTGTTGTATATATGGGCTAGTAGTTCTCAGCTCTAGATGTGTTGTATATATAACTGGGCTAGTAGTTCTCAGCTCTAGATGTGTTGTATATTTGGGCCAGTAGTTCTCAGCTCTAGATGTGTTGTATAACTGGGCCAGTAGTTCTCAGCTCTAGATGTGTTGTATATCTATCTGGGCCAGTAGTTCTCAGCTCTAGACGTGTTGTATATCTAACTGGGCCAGTAGTTCTCAGCTCTAGATGTGTTGTATATATGGGCTAGTAGTTCTCAGCTCTAGATGTGTTGTATATCTAACTGGGCCAGTAGTTCTCAGCTCTAGATGTGTTGTATATATGGGCTAGTAGTTCTCAGCTCTAGATGTGTTGTATATCTAACTGGGCTAGTAGTTCTCAGCTCTAGATGTGTTGTATAACTGGGCCAGTGGTTCTCAGCTCTAGATGTGTTGTATATCTATCTGGGCCAGTAGTTCTCAGCTCTAGACGTGTTGTATATCTAACTGGGCCAGTAGTTCTCAGCTCTAGATGTGTTGTATAACTGGGCCAGTAGTTCTCAGCTCTAGATGTGTTGTATATCTAACTGGGCTAGTAGTTCTCAGCTATAGATGTGTTGTATATCTGGGCTAGTAGTTCTCAGCTCTAGATGTGTTGTATATCTAACTGGGCCAGTAGTTCTCAGCTCTAGATGTGTTGTATACCTGGGCCAGTTGTTCTCAGCTCTAGATGTGTTGTATATCTAACTGGGCCAGTAGTTCTCAGCTCTAGATGTGTTGTATATCTAACTGGGCTAGTAGTTCTCAGCTCTAGATGTGTTGTATATCTAACTGGGCCAGTAGTTCTCAGCTCTAGATGTGTTGTACATCTAACTGGGCCAGTAGTTCTCAGCTCTAGATGTGTTGTATATATGGGCTAGTAGTTCTCAGCTCTAGATGTGTTGTATATCTAACTGGGCTAGTAGTTCTCAGCTCTAGATGTGTTGTACATCTAACTGGGCCAGTAGTTCTCAGCTCTAGATGTGTTGTATATATGGTCTAGTAGTTCTCAGCTCTAGATGTGTTGTATATCTAACTGGGCCAGTAGTTCTCAGCTCTAGATGTGTTGTATATATGGGCTAGTAGTTCTCAGCTCTAGATGTGTTGTATATCTAACTGGGCTAGTAGTTCTCAGCTCTAGATGTGTTGTATAACTGGGCCAGTGGTTCTCAGCTCTAGATGTGTTGTATAACTGGGCCAGTAGTTCTCAGCTCTAGACGTGTTGTATATCTAACTGGGCCAGTAGTTCTCAGCTCTAGATGTGTTGTATAACTGGGCCAGTAGTTCTCAGCTCTAGATGTGTTGTATATCTAACTGGGCTAGTAGTTCTCAGCTATAGATGTGTTGTATATCTGGGCTAGTAGTTCTCAGCTCTAGATGTGTTGTATATCTAACTGGGCCAGTAGTTCTCAGCTCTAGATGTGTTGTATAACTGGGCCAGTTGTTCTCAGCTCTAGATGTGTTGTATATCTAACTGGGCCAGTAGTTCTCAGCTCTAGATGTGTTGTATATCTAACTGGGCTAGTAGTTCTCAGCTCTAGATGTGTTGTATATCTAACTGGGCCAGTAGTTCTCAGCTCTAGATGTGTTGTATATCTAACTGGGCCAGTAGTTCTCAGCTCTAGATGTGTTGTATATCTAACTGGGCCAGTAGTTCTCAGCTCTAGATGTGTTGTACATCTAACTGGGCCAGTAGTTCTCAGCTCTAGATGTGTTGTATATATGGGCTAGTAGTTCTCAGCTCTAGATGTGTTGTATATCTAACTGGGCTAGTAGTTCTCAGCTCTAGATGTGTTGTACATCTAACTGGGCCAGTAGTTCTCAGCTCTAGATGTGTTGTATATATGGTCTAGTAGTTCTCAGCTCTAGATGTGTTGTATATCTAACTGGGCCAGTAGTTCTCAGCTCTAGATGTGTTGTATATATGGGCTAGTAGTTCTCAGCTCTAGATGTGTTGTATATCTAACTGGGCTAGTAGTTCTCAGCTCTAGATGTGTTGTATATTTGGGCCAGTAGTTCTCAGCTCTAGATGTGTTGTATAACTGGGCCAGTAGTTCTCAGCTCTAGATGTGTTGTATATCTATCTGGGCCAGTAGTTCTCAGCTCTAGACGTGTTGTATATCTAACTGGGCCAGTAGTTCTCAGCTCTAGATTTGTTGTATAACTGGGCCAGTAGTTCTCAGCTCTAGATGTGTTGTATATCTAACTGGGCCAGTAGTTCTCAGCTATAGATGTGTTGTATATCTAACTGGGCTAGTAGTTCTCAGCTATAGATGTGTTGTATATCTGGGCCAGTAGTTCTCAGCTCTAGATGTGTTGTATATCTAACTGGGCTAGTAGTTCTCAGCTATAGATGTGTTGTATATCTGGGCCAGTAGTTCTCAGCTCTAGATGTGTTGTATAACTGGGCTAGTAGTTCTCAGCTCTAGATGTGTTGTATATCTGGGCCAGTAGTTCTCAGCTCTAGATGTGTTGTATATCTGGGCTAGTAGTTCTCAGCTCTAGATGTGTTGTATAACTGGGCCAATAGTTCTCAGCTCTAGATGTGTTGTATATCTGGGCCAGTAGTTCTCAGCTCTAGATGTGTTGTATATCTAACTGGGCTAGTAGTTCTCAGCTCTAGATGTGTTGTACATCTAACTGGGCCAGTAGTTCTCAGCTCTAGATGTGTTGTATAACTGGGCCAGTTGTTCTCAGCTCTAGATGTGTTGTATATCTAACTGGGCCAGTAGTTCTCAGCTCTAGATGTGTTGTATATCTAACTGGGCTAGTAGTTCTCAGCTCTAGATGTGTTGTATATCTAACTGGGCCAGTAGTTCTCAGCTCTAGATGTGTTGTACATCTAACTGGGCCAGTAGTTCTCAGCTCTAGATGTGTTGTATATATGGGCTAGTAGTTCTCAGCTCTAGATGTGTTGTATATCTAACTGGGCTAGTAGTTCTCAGCTCTAGATGTGTTGTACATCTAACTGGGCCAGTAGTTCTCAGCTCTAGATGTGTTGTATATATGGGCTAGTAGTTCTCAGCTCTAGATGTGTTGTATATCTAACTGGGCCAGTAGTTCTCAGCTCTAGATGTGTTGTATATATGGGCTAGTAGTTCTCAGCTCTAGATGTGTTGTATATCTAACTGGGCTAGTAGTTCTCAGCTCTAGATGTGTTGTATATTTGGGCCAGTAGTTCTCATCTCTAGATGTGTTGTATAACTGGGCCAGTAGTTCTCAGCTCTAGATGTGTTGTATATCTATCTGGGCCAGTAGTTCTCAGCTCTAGACGTGTTGTATATCTAACTGGGCCAGTAGTTCTCAGCTCTAGATTTGTTGTATAACTGGGCCAGTAGTTCTCAGCTCTAGATGTGTTGTATATCTAACTGGGCTAGTAGTTCTCAGCTATAGATGTGTTGTATATCTAACTGGGCTAGTAGTTCTCAGCTATAGATGTGTTGTATATCTGGGCCAGTAGTTCTCAGCTCTAGATGTGTTGTATATCTAACTGGGCTAGTAGTTCTCAGCTATAGATGTGTTGTATATCTGGGCCAGTAGTTCTCAGCTCTAGATGTGTTGTATAACTGGGCTAGTAGTTCTCAGCTCTAGATGTGTTGTATATCTGGGCCAGTAGTTCTCAGCTCTAGATGTGTTGTATATCTGGGCTAGTAGTTCTCAGCTCTAGATGTGTTGTATAACTGGGCCAGTAGTTCTCAGCTCTAGATGTGTTGTATATCTGGGCCAGTAGTTCTCAGCTCTAGATGTGTTGTATATCTGGGCTAGTAGTTCTCAGCTCCAGATGTGTTGTATTTCTAACTGGGCTAGTAGTTCTCAGCTCTAGTCATTATTCCCAATGAAACATTGAACATTATTTATTCCAGCTTTACAGACATTCCATGCAGAATATATTGAAGTTCAAAACAGCTTTATGGACAGTCTATGTGGAATAGATTGAAGTTCAACACAGCTTTACAGACAGTCTATGTGGAATAGATTAAAGGTTAACACAGCTTTACAGACAGTCTATGTGGAATAGATTGAAGTTCAACACTGCTTTATGGACAGTCTATGTGGAATATATTGAAGTTCAACACAATCTGTTATAAAACACACACAGAAACTTCTCCAAACAACTCAAAGACGGCAACAAATGCACAAAGCACTTCTGAGCCAATTATTTTACACAGTGTGAATCCCAAATGAATCCCTATTCCCCACATAGTGCATTACTTTTGACCCAAGCCCCCCATAGGGCCCTGATGAAAAGTAGTGCACTACGTAGGGAATAGGGTGCCACACGGGATGCAGACAAAGTAAATTGAGTGACTGAACTCAGCCGAGAGGGATGAATAAATATTAGATGTGATACGTTTTATTGTGTGGGCCATGTTTTGTTGGTTGTTTGAGAGCTGCGCTGCGTCTGTATACAGGCTGCCTCTAGAGGAAGGGAATGAGGGGGCAGAGAAGAGAGAGAGAGAGAGAGAAAGATAGAAAGAAAGAAAGAAAGAGAGAGAGAGAGAGAGAGAGAGACAGAGACAGAGACAGAGAGAGAGAGAGAGAGAGAGAGAGAGAGAGAGAGAGAAAGCTTAATGTAAAAGCCTGTCTTTATTTCACCTGAGGGGGCCTACAAGGTGTTTCCTCACTGCAGCTTGTAAAAAGCTTTTTAAAGAGCCTCCTCGACCCCTCTAACTAATCAATATTGAAGAGATGGAAGAAAATAAATAAATAAGTCTTCATTCCCCAAATAGCCCCCTATTCCCTTCACAGGCCCATAGGGCTACAGGCAAAGTAGTGCACTATATAGGGAATAGGGTGTGATTTGAGAAGCGCACTAAATAACAGAGAAACATTTCTAGCTCAATATGCACTTATTGACGTGGTGTGTTGATGTATAGCCTCAGGCTCAGAGCTGTAGGAACACGTGTTCCATTAACTGAATTCATCAACTGAAGAGAAACATTAAGAAAGAAGTTAAGCTTCGACAAAATGTCAGTTACTCTAAGTGTCAGTTACTCTAAGTGTCAGTTACTCTACGTGTCAGTTACTCTACGTGTCAGTTACTCCAAGTGTCAGTTACCCCACGTGGCAGTTACTCTAAGTGTCAGTTACTCTAAGTGTCAGTTACTCTACGTGTCAGTTACTCTACGTGTCAGTTACTCTAAGTGCCAGTTACTCTACGTGTCAGTTACTCCACGTGTCAGTTACTCCACGTGTCAGTTACTCTAAGTGTCAGTTACTCTACGTGTCAGTTACTCTAAGTGGCAGTTTCTCTAAGTGGCAGTTACTCTAAGTGTCAAAAAATGAAAAGAGAAGTCAAATCTGGGAAACGTTAACGGATTTATGGAATATAGGTTCTCTTTTTCGCTCAGTTTCTCCTTCCAGTATAAACACAAACAACAAAATGTTTCTAATAGTTGATGAAGATGTTTATTTTCTACAGTTCATCCGGAAAGTATTCAGACCCCTTGACTTTTTCCACATTTTGTTACGTTACAGCCTTATTTTAAAATGTATTCAATAATTTTTCCCATCAATCTACACACAACACCCCATAATGACATCACAATACCCCATAATGACATCACAATACCCC
>CM059810.1:30302449-30307449 GCA_030435695.1 Brachymystax lenok tsinlingensis | reverse complement strand
AGTCAGACCAGTGATATGGTTGTTATAGTCTATGATGTTCTCTGGATTCAGACCAGTGATGTGGTTGTTATAGTCTATGATGTTCTCTGGAGTCAGACCAGTGATGTGGTTGTTATAGTCTATGATGTTCTCTGGAGTCAGACCAGTGATGTGGTTGTTATAGTCTACTATGATGTTCTCTGGAGTCAGACCAGTGATGTGGTTGTTATAGTCTATGATGTTCTCTGGAGTCAGACCAGTGATGTGGTTGTTATAGTCTATGATGTTCTCTGGAGTCAGACCAGTGATGTGGTTGTTATAGTCTATGATGTTCTCTGGAGTCAGACCAGTGATATGGTTGTTATAGTCTACTATGATGTTCTCTGGAGTCAGACCAGTGATGTGGTTGTTATAGTCTACTATGATGTTCTCTGGAGTCAGACCAGTGATGTGGTTGTTATAGTCTATGATGTTCTCTGGAGTCAGACCAGTGATGTGGTTGTTATAGTCTATGATGTTCTCTGGAGTCAGACCAGTGATGTGGTTGTTATAGTCTACTATGATGTTCTCTGGAGTCAGACCAGTGATCTGGTTGTTATAGTCTACTATGATGTTCTCTGGAGTCAGACCAGTGATGTGGTTGTTATAGTCTATGACAGTTGTCGCCATCCGGTCGATCGCGATCAGCAACTTTTTCTGTAGGAAAGCCAACGAACGATAAAGGTTTGCGCTCCTTTTTTAAAATCGTGATACAGATCGGACAGCTCAAATCACCGTGGCTACAGAGCTTCCATGACCCTGGCCACAGCCAAGGTTAATAGGCTACTAGACTACATACGATGTAATACCTTTTAAACCATGACTAGAGAGAGACTGTCAACGAATACAGAAAAGATCTGCTGTTTTTATGAGTGAGTTCATGTT
Organism: Brachymystax lenok tsinlingensis; assembly: GCA_030435695.1. Classification (NCBI taxonomy): domain Eukaryota; kingdom Metazoa; phylum Chordata; class Actinopteri; order Salmoniformes; family Salmonidae; genus Brachymystax; species Brachymystax lenok. The sequence goes on along the minus strand of CM059810.1, from coordinate 30,306,546 downwards.
TAAGTTTATACTCAGCGCTGTCACTGTTTTTATTCAACACTTTTACAAAACGCGCTTCTCCGTACTTCTGCTCAGGCTACAGCTGCAATGAATGAGTAGCCGAGTATCGACAGCCCTGCATTTAATTATTATTAGCAGCTGACCGTGTCCATTTGAATATTAAGGATTATTTAACTTTTCTCCGGTCATAGGAACATGAATTTGTACATGAGGCAGATACGCTGCAACTTGAGTTTCGCCATCAGGTGGAAGACAGTGTCCCTTCTCTCTGGTCAGTCTCACCGGAGGAAAGGACGGAGAGAGCAGGGACCATCAGGTGGAAGACGGTGTCCCCTCTCTCTGGTCAGTCTCACCGGAGGAAAGGAAGGAGAGAGCAGGGACCCTGAGAGGCGGTGTGGAAAAAGTCTTTTGAATGGTCACCTGACTAGGAATTCCAAGTCAGAAACTCAGGCATCTTTCTAGAGCTCTGATGTTTTGACCTGAAGATCAGTGACGCGGTGATTTGACCTCGTTGACCATCAGATGCCGGTACAAGCAGTCCAGTAAAATAAACAAGCAAATTATTTAAATTCATTCTCCAGGGCGCCTCACAAGTTGTCACGCCCTGACCGGTAGGAGCCTGTTTATGTCTCCTTTTGGTTTGGTCAGGGTGTGATTTGGGGTGGGCATTCTATGTTCTAGTTTTTGTATTTCTTTGCTGTTGGCCGGGTAGGGCTCTCAATCAGGGACAGCTGTCCATCGTTGTCTCTGATTGGGAGCCGTACTTTAGTAGCCATTTTTTTTTCCTCCTTTCCTGGTGGGAAGTTGACTCTGTTTATGTGCATGTGCCGTTGGTGCTATACTTTTGATCTTCGTTTGTTGTTTTTGTATTGAATGAGTTAACCAAATAAATATGTTTAAACTCCACCCGGCATGCTGCGCCTTGGTCCGTCCATGAAGATCGTGACACAAGTGTTAAACCAACTGATCTGTTTTGTTATCATAGCTCGAGTTTTGAAATATAATATGGTCTAATTAACAATATTGGCAGGCCAATTAATGAAGCCAGTATGCTGTGATAATGTATTAGGCCTACTGCCCAAACCTCATTCCTACAAAACTGTTTGTGTCAGGTTTTAATGAAGAAAAAACTATTCTGAGCAGAAGATCTCAACTTGCATTTTGACTCAGAAAAGGTTGGTGACTACTGGTCTATGATGTCATAGTATTCTATGATGTCATAGTAGTCTATGATGTCATAGTCAGTGTATAATTATTGGTCACCAACCAAAACGTCACCCTATTACCTAGATAGTGCACTATCTTTTGACCAGAGCTCTGGGTCCTGGTCTAGTGCAACATGTAGGGAATAAGGTGCCATTATGGACAAAGCCTGGCTTTGTAACCCAGGTTAGGAGTCTCCTGACGGGGACATTAACGTAGAGAGACATCCATTACCCTGGAATGTCTCATACTAGGTGCTGATGGACAGCAACCATATCACAGCAGCTATCTGACACACACAGGAGCAGACAGAAACACACACAGACACACACAGAAACACACACACACATGTAAACACACACAGGGGCACGCAGAAACACACACACACACAAATCTAAATGACTCTAATCTCCGTTATAATGGGACAACGATGGCAGAGATGAATCCTCCACAGAGAGAGAACAAAGGTTCTGTTATTAACAACATTTGTGAACACCTAGTTTTTGTAGCGATTTCTATAAATCTCAGGGCAATGTTTCAGAAATATTGACTTTTATCATGTCAGTGAAGTACCAAGTATTTTCCCCAGTTTCAATAAAGATCTAACTGAAGGCTGTAGTCTTCAGGTGGTGATGGTATGTGACTACACAGACTACAGACACTACACAGACTACACAGACTACACAGACTACAGACACTACACAGACTACACAGACTACAGACACTACACAGACTACACAGACTACAGAGACTACACAGACTACAGAGACTACACAGACTACACAGACTACACAGACTACAGACACTACACAGACTACACAGACTACACAGACGAAACAGACGAAACAGACTACAGACACTACACAGACTACACAGACTACAGACACTACACAGACTACACAGACTACAGACACTACACAGACTACACAGACTACAGAGACTACAGACACTACACAGACTAAACAGACTACAGACACTACACAGACTACACAGACTACACAGACTACAGACACTACACAGACTACAGACACTACACAGACTACACAGACTACACAGACTACAGACACTACACAGACACTACACAGACTACAAAGACTACAGACACTACACAGACTACAGACACTACACAGACTACACAGACTACAGACACTACACAGACTACACTGACTACAGAGACTACACGGACTACACGGACTACACGGACTACACAGACTACACAGACTACAGAGACTACAGAGACTACACAGACTACACAGACTACACTGACTACACAGACTACACAGACTACACAGACTACACAGACTACAGAGACTACAGAGACTATACAGACTACACAGACTACAAAGACTACAAAGACAACACAGATTACAGAGACTACACAGACTACACAGACTACAGAGACTACAGAGACTACAGAGACTACACAGACTACAGACACTACACAGACTACAGACACTACACAGACTACAAAGACTACAGACACTACACAGACTACAGACACTACACAGACTACACAGACTACAGACACTACACAGACTACAGACACTACACTGACTACAGAGACTACACGGACAACACAGACTACACAGACTACAGAGACTACACAGACTACAGAGACTACACAGACTACACTGACTACACTGACTACACAGACTACACAGACTACACAGACTACACAGACTACACTGACTACAGAGACTACAGAGACTATACAGACTACACAGACTACAAAGACAACACAGATTACAGAGACTACAGAGACTACAGAGACTACAGAGACTACACAGACTACAGAGACTACACAGACTACACAGACTACACAGACTACACAGACTACAAAGACTACAAAGACTACAAAGACAACACAGACTACAGAGACTACAGAGAATACTGAGACTACACAGATTACAGAGACTACACAGACTACACAGACTACAGAGACTACACAGATTACAGAGACTACAGAGACTACACAGATTACAGAGACTACACAGACTACACAGACTACACAGACTACACTGACTACAGAGACTACAGAGACTATACAGACTACACAGACTACAAAGACAACACAGATTACAGAGACTACACAGACTACAGAGACTACAGAGACTACAGAGACTACAGAGACTACAGAGACTACACAGACTACAGAGACTACACAGACTACACAGACTACACAGACTACACAGACTACAAAGACTACAAAGACAACACAGACTACAGAGACTACAGAGAATACTGAGACTACACAGATTACAGAGACTACACAGACTACACAGACTACAGAGACTACACAGATTACAGAGACTACAGAGACTACACAGATTACAGAGACTACACAGACTACACAGACTACAGAGACTACAGAGACTACACAGACTACAGAGACTACAGAGACTACACAGACTACACAGATTACAGAGACTACACAGATTACAGAGACTACACAGACTACACAGACTACAGAGACTACAGAGACTACAGAGACTACACAGACTACACAGACTACACAGACTACACAGATTACACAGATTACAGAGACTACACAGACTACACAGACTACAGAGACTACAGAGACTACACAGATTACAGAGACTACACAGACTACACAGACTACACAGACTACACAGACTACAGAGACTACAGAGACTAAAGATGAAAATGAGCTATCTAGCTAAATCTAGTGCAATGGTATGTTGTACATGGTCCCTGACTAATAAATAAACAAATAAAATGTATTTCCATAATAGATCTGTGAAATAGAGTTGGGAGTTTGAAGAGTTGACTCCAAACTATTTCACTTTTTTACAGTAGCATTGGTTGCTTTCACATGAGTTTTACAACCATGAGAAACACATGGAAACACATTAAAACATGTGTTTCACATACAA
>CM059810.1:30277449-30297449 GCA_030435695.1 Brachymystax lenok tsinlingensis | reverse complement strand
ATCCTAGTAGTTAGAGTGTTGGGCCAGTAACTGATCTCCTCCTCTGGACAGCAGATATCCTAGTAGTTAGAGTGTTGGGCCAGTAACTGATCTCCTCCTCTGGACAGCAGATATCCTAGTAGTTAGAGTGTTGGGTCAGTAACTGATCTCCTCCTCTGGACAGCAGATATCCTAGTAGTTAGAGTGTTGGGCTAGTAACTGATCTCCTCCTCTGGACAGCAGATATCCTAGTAGTTAGAGTGTTGGGCCAGTAACTGATCTCCTCCTCTGGACAGCAGATATCCTAGTAGTTAGAGTGTTGGGCCAGTAACTGATCTCCTCCTCTGGACAGCAGATATCCTAGTAGTTAGAGTGTTGGGTCAGTAACTGATCTCCTCCTCTGGACAGCAGATATCCTAGTAGTTAGAGTGTTGGGCCAGTAACTGATCTCCTCCTCTGGACAGCAGATATCCTAGTAGTTAGAGTGTTGGGCCAGTAACTGATCTCCCCCTCTGGACAGCAGATATCCTAGTAGTTAGAGTGTTGGGTCAGTAACTGATCTCCTCCTCTGGACAGCAGATATCCTAGTAGTTAGAGTGTTGGGCCAGTAACTGATCTCCTCTTCTGGACAGCAGATATCCTAGTAGTTAGAGTGTTGGGCCAGTAACTGATCTCCTCCTCTGGACAGCAGATATCCTAGTAGTTAGAGTGTTGGGCCAGTAACTGATCTCCTCCTCTGGACAGCAGATATCCTAGTAGTTAGAGTGTTGGGCCAGTAACTGATCTCCTCCTCTGGACAGCAGATATCCTAGTAGTTAGAGTGTTGGGTCAGTAACTGATCTCCTCCTCTGGACAGCAGATATCCTAGTAGTTAGAGTGTTGGGCCAGTAACTGATCTCCTCCTCTGGACAGCAGATATCCTAGTAGTTAGAGTGTTGGGCCAGTAACTGATCTCCTCCTCTGGACAGCAGATATCCTAGTAGTTAGAGTGTTGGGTCAGTAACTGATCTCCTCCTCTGGACAGCAGATATCCTAGTAGTTAGAGTGTTGGGTCAGTAACTGATCTCCTCCTCTGGACAGCAGATATCCTAGTAGTTAGAGTGTTGGGCCAGTAACTGATCTCCTCCTCTGGACAGCAGATATCCTAGTAGTTAGAGTGTTGGGCCAGTAACTGATCTCCTCCTCTGGACACCAGAAATCCTAGTAGTTAGAGTGTTGGGCCAGTAACTTGTCTCCTCCTCTGGACAGCAGATATCCTAGTAGTTAGAGTGTTGGGCCAGTAACTGATCTCCTCCTCTGGACAGCAGATATCCTAGTAGTTAGAGTGTTGGGCCAGTAACTGATCTCCTCCTCTGGACAGCAGATATCCTAGTAGTTAGAGTGTTGGGCCAGTAACTGATCTCCTCCTCTGGACAGCAGATATCCTAGTAGTTAGAGTGTTGGGTCAGTAACTGATCTCCTCAACTCCTCCTCTGGACAGCAGATATCCTAGTATTTAGAGTGTTGGGCCAGTAACTGATCTCCTCCTCTGGACAGCAGATATCCTAGTAGTTAGAGTGTTGGGCCAGTAACTGATCTCCTCCTCTGGACAGCAGATATCCTAGTAGTTAGAGTGTTGGGTCAGTAACTGATCTCCTCCTCTGGACAGCAGATATCCTAGTAGTTAGAGTGTTGGGCCAGTAACTGATCTCCTCCTCTGGACAGCAGATATCCTAGTACTTAGAGTGTTGGGCCAGTAACTGATCTCCTCCTCTGGACAGCAGATATCCTAGTAGTTAGAGTGTTGGGCCAGTAACTGATCTCCTCCTCTGGACAGCAGATATCCTAGTAGTTAGAGTGTTGGGTCAGTAACTGATCTCCTCCTCTGGACAGCAGATATCCTAGTAGTTAGAGTGTTGGGCCAGTAACTGATCTCCTCCTCTGGACAGCAGATATCCTAGTAGTTCCAGAGTGTTGGGCCAGTAACTGATCTCCTCCTCTGGACAGCAGATATCCTAGTAGTTAGAGTGTTGGGTCAGTATCTGAAAAGTTGCTAATTTGAATCCCAGCGCCGACAAGGTGAATCTGTTGATGTACCCTTGAGCAAAGCTTCTGGGTCGCGTTTGATAATGGTCGACCGTTTCCATCTCTCCACTCTCCGGTAGATATGATAAAAATCTAATTTCCAATTCACACATGCGTATTACTACACACTGGCACATGTGTGAAATATGACAAACACTCACCAAATCCTATCCTTAGTCTAACCAATCAGAACAGCTTAAGATTAATCACATTGAATACATTTTTGTGTTGTTAACAACGCACACAAACACATACACCCCACAGTACTAACCCAGGCTAATTAATCTAACATGGGATAAGTTTACCCCTCTAGCTAGATGTATGGTTATTATACCCAGGCTAAACCCAGGCTAATTTATCTAGCATGGGATAGGTTTACCCCTCTAGCTGGATATATGGTTATTATACCCAGGCCAAACCCAGGCTAATTTATCTAGCATGGGATAAGTTTACCCCTTTAGTTGGATATATGGTTATTATCCATAACCTCTGATATCCGACCCAGCCTCAGTGCTTTGTGTGTGTTTCAGGGTGTGTGTGTGCCTGTGTGTGTGTTTCAGGGTGTGTGTGTGTTTCAGGGTGTGTGAGTGCATGTGTGTGTGTTTCAGGTTGTGTGTGTGTGCCTGTGTGTGTGTTTCAGAGTGTGTGTGTGCCTGTGTGTGTGTTTCAGGGTGTGTGTGAGTGCCTGTGTGTGTGTGTCAGGGTGTATTTGTGTATTTCAGGGTGTGTGTGTGTGTGTGTGTGTGCCTGTGTGTGTGTTTCAAATCAAATCAAATTTTATTTGTCACATACACATGGTTAGCAGATGTTAATGCGAGTGTAGCGAAATGCTTGTGCTTCTAGTTCCGACCATGCAGTAGTATCTAACAAGTAATCTAACAAATTCACAACAACTACCTTATACACACAAGAGTAAAGGAATGAATACGAGTATGTACATATAAATATATGGATGAGCGATGGCTGACCGGCATAGGCAAGATGCAGTAGATGGTATGGAGTACAGTATATACACATATATATGAGATGAGTAATGTAGGATATGTAAACATTATATAAATGGCATTGTTTAAAGTGGCTAGTGATACATTATTTCATCCAATTATAATTATTAAAGTGGCTAGAGATTTGGGTCGATGACCGAACGGCATAGGCAAGATACAGTAGATGGTTTAGAGTACAGTGTATACATTTGATATGAGTATGTCGGATACGTAAACATTATATACAAAATTGTTTAAAGTGGCTAGTGATACATTTGTTACATCCAATTCCTATGTATAAAGTGGCTAGAGATTTAAGTCAGTATGTTGGCAGCAGCCACTCAATGTTAGTGATGGCTGTTTAACAGTCTGATGGCCTTGAGGTAGAAGCTGTTTTTCAGTCTCTCGGTCCCAGCTTTGATGCACCTGTACTGACCTCGCCTTCTGGATGATAGCGGGGTGAACAGGCAGTGGCTCGGGTGGTTGTTGTCCTTGATGATCTTTTGGCCTTTCTGTGACATCGGGTGGTGTAGGTGTCCTGGAGGGCAGGTAGTTTAACCCCGGTGATGCGTTGTGCAGTCCTCACTACCCTCTGGAGAGCCTTACGGTTGTGGGCGGAGCAGTTGCCGTACCAGGCGGTGATACAGCCCGACAGGATGCTCTCGATTGTGCATCTAAAAGTTTGTGAGTGATTTTGGTGACAAGTCGAATTTCTTCAGCCTCCTGAGGTTGAAGAGGCGCTGTTGCGCCTTCTTCACCACGCTGTCTGTGTGGGTGGACCAATTCAGTTTGTCCGTGATGTGTACGCCGAGGAACTTAAAACTTTTCACCTTCTCCACTACTGTCCCCTCGATGTGGATAGGGGGGTGCTCCCTCTCCTGTTTCCTGAAGTCCACGATCATCTCCTTTGTTTTGTTGACATTGAGTGAGAGGTTATTTTCCTGACACCACACTCCGAGGGCCCTCACCTCCTCTCTGTAGGCCGTCTCGTCGTTGTTGGTAATCAAGCCTACCACTGTAGTGTCGTCAGCAAACTTGATGATTGAGTTGGATGCGTGCTTGGCCACGCAGTCATGGGTAAACAGGGAGTACAGGAGAGGGCTGAGAACGCACCCTTGTGGGGCCCCAGTGTTGAGGATCAGCGGGGTGGAGATGTTGTTTCCTACCCTCACCACCTGGGACCGGCCCGTCAGGAAGTCCAGGACCCAGTTGCACAGGGCTGGGTCGAGACCCAGGGTCTCGAGCTTAATGACGAGCTTGGAGGGAACTATGGTGTTAAATGCTGAGCTGTAGTCGATGAACAGCATTCTTACATAAGTATTCCTCTTGTCCAGATGGGTTAGGGCAGTATGCAGTGTGATTGCGATTGCGTCGTCTGTGGACCTATTGGGACGGTAAGCAAATTGGAGTGGGTCCAGGGTGTCTGGCAGGATGGAGGTGATATGATCCTTGACTAATCTCTCAAAGCACTTCATGATGACGGAAGTGAGTGCTACGGGCGATAGTCATTTAGCTCAGTCACCTTAGCTTTCTTGGGAACAGGAACAATGGTGGCCCTCTTGAAGCATGTGGGAACAGCAGACTGGGATAGGGACTGATTGAATATGTCCGTAAACACACCAGCCAGCTGGTCTGCGCATGCTCTGAGGACACGGCCAGGGATGCCATCTGGGCCGGCAGCCTTGCGAGGGTTAACACATTTAAATGTTTTTCTCACATTGGCTGCGGTGAAGGTGAGCCCGCAGGTTTTGGTAGCGGGCCGTGTCGGTGGCACTGTATTGTCCTCAAAGCGAGCAAAGAAGTTGTTTAGTTTGTCTGGGAGCAGGGCGTCATGGTCCGCGACGGGCTGGTTTTCTTTTTGTAGTCCGTGATTGACTGTAGACCCTGCCACATTCCTCTTGTGTCTGAGCCATTGAATTGTGACTCTACTTTGTCTCTATATTGACGCTTAGCTTGTTTGATTGCCTTGCGGAGGGAATAGCTACACTGTTTGTATTCAGTCATGTTTCCGGTAGCCTTACCCTGGTTAAAAGCAGTGGTTCGCGCTTTCAGTTTTGCGAATGCTGCCATCAATCCATGGTTTCTGGTTGGGGAAGGTTTTGATATTTGCTATGGGTACAACATCACCAATGCATTTGCTAATAAACTCGCTCACCGAATCAGCGTATACATCAATGTTGTTGTCAGATGCTATCCGAACATATCCCAGTCCACGTGCTCAAGCAATCTTGAAGCATGGAATCAGATTGTTCGGACCAGCGTTGAACAGACCTGAGAACGGGCGTTTCCTGTTTTAGTTTCTGTTTGTAGGCTGGGAGCAACAAAATGGAGTCATGGTCAGACTTGCCGAAAGGAGGGCGGAAAATAGCCTTGTATGCATCACGGAAGTTGGAATAACAGTGGTCCAGGATTTTACCAGCCCGGGTGGCACATTCGATATGCTGGTAAAATTTCGGGAGCCTTGTTCTTAAATTAGCCTTATTAAAATCCCCAGCCACAATAAATGCAGCCTCAGGATATGTGGTTTCCAGTTTACATAGAGTCCGATGAATTTCTTTCAGTGCCGTCGATGTATTAGCTTGAGGGGGGATGTACACGGCTGTGATTATAATCGAAGAGAATTCTCTTGGTAGATAATGCAGTCTGCATTTGATTGTAAGGAATTCTATGTCAGGTGAACAAAAGGACTTGAGTTCCTGTATGTTGTTATGATCACACCACGACTCGTTAATCATAAGACACACACCCCCGCCCTTCTTCTTACCAGAGAGATGTTTGTTTCTGTCGGCGCGATGCGTGGAGAAACCAGGTGGCTGTACCGACTCTGATAACGTGTCCTGAGTGAGCCATGTTTCCGTGAAGCAAAGAACGTTGCAGTCTCGGATGTCTCTCTGAAAGGCAACCCTCGATCGGATTTCGTCTACTTTGTTGTCAAGAGACTGTACATTGGCGATTAAAATACTCGGGAGAGGTGCACGATGCGCCCGTCGACGTAGCTTGACCAAAAGACCGGCGCGTTTCCCTCTTCTCCGGCGCCGCTGTTGTTTTGAGTCGCCGGGTACTATCCAGTCTGTTGTTGTGTTTGGGTTAACGAAAGGAGAATCCTCTTTGGGAAAGTCGTATTCCTGGTCGTAATGTTGGTAAGTTGACGTTGCTCTTATATCCAATAGTTCCTCCCGGTTGTATGTAATAAAACTTAATATTTCCCGGGGTAACAATGTAAGAAGTAAAACATAAAAAAACAAAATACTGCATGGTTTCCTGAGAACGTGAAGCGAGGCTGCCATCTCTGTCGGCGCCGGAAGTCTCTCATCATCTCTCAGGGTGTGTGTGTGTGTTGCAGGGTGTGTGTATTTTAGAGTGTGTGTGTGTGTGTATGTGTGTGTGTGTGTGTATTTTAGGTTGTGTGTATTTTAGAGTGTGTGTGTGTGTGTGTGTGTGTGTGTGTGTGTGTGTGTGTATTTTAGGTTGTGTGTATTTTAGAGTGTGTGTGTGTGTGTGTGGTGTGTGTGTGTGTGTGTTTCAGGGTGTGTGTATTTTAGAGTGTGTGTGTGTGTGTGTGTGTGTGTGTGTGTGTGTGTGTGTGTGTGTGTGTGTGTGTGTGTGTGTGTGTTTTTTAGGTTGTGTGTATTTTAGTGTGTGTGTGTGTGTGTGTGGTGTGTGTGTGTGTATTGTAGGGTGTGTGTGTGTGTGTGTGTGTATGTGTATGTGTGTGTGTGTGTGTGTGTGTGGTGTGTGTGTGTGTATTGTAGGGTGTGTGTGTGTATCTGTATGTGTGTGTGTGTGTGTGTGTATTTTAGGGTGTGTGTGTGTAGTTGCCCTTGTCACAGTGTGTCCGGTGGTTAGTTATAGGTTAGAGGTTCCATTGATCAGGTTAATTGGTTTTGATTGGTTCTGGTCGCACAGTGTGAAAGTAGTACACACTAGCTAGGAGTGGATACCTGACTGGTGGTTGAACTGTGTTGAAGTAGTACACACTAGCTAGGAGTGGTCGTAGGAGTGGTTACCTGACTGGTGGTTGTAGGAGTGGTAACCTGACTGGTGGTCGTAGGAGTGGTTACCTGACTGGTGGTTGTAGGAGTGGCTACCTGACTGGTGGTCGTAGGACTGGTTACCTGACTGGTGGTCATAGGAGTGGTAACCTGACTGGTGGTTGTAGGAGTGGTTACCTGACTGGTGGTCATAGGAGTGGTAACCTGACTGGTGGTTGTAGGAGTGGTTACCTGACTGGTGGTTGTAGGAGTAGTTACCTGATTGCTGGTCGTAGGAGTGGTTACCTGACTGGTGGTCGTAGGAGTAGTTACCTGATTGGTGGTCGTTGGAGAGGTTACCTGACTGGTGGTCGTAGGAGTGGTTACCTGACTGCTGGTTGTAGGAGTGGTTACCTGACTGGTGGTTGTAGGAGTGGTTACCTGACTGGTGGTTGTAGGAGTGGTAACCTGACTGGTGGTTGCAGGAGTGGCTACCTGACTGGTGGTCGTAGGAGTAGTTACCTGATTGCTGGTTGTAGAAGTTGTTACCTGACTTGTGGTCATAGGAGTGGTAACCTGACTGGTGGTCGTAGGAGTGGTTACCTGACTGGTGGTTGTAGGAGTGGCTACCTGACTGGTGGTCGTAGGACTGGTTACCTGACTGGTGGTCATAGGAGTGGTAACCTGACTGGTGGTTGTAGGAGTGGTTACCTGACTGGTGGTCATAGGAGTGGTAACCTGACTGGTGGTTGTAGGAGTGGTTACCTGACTGGTGGTTGTAAGAGTAGTTACCTGATTGCTGGTCGTAGGAGTGGTTACCTGACTGGTGGTCGTAGGAGTAGTTACCTGATTGCTGGTCGTTGGAGAGGTTACCTGACTGGTGGTCGTAGGAGTGGTTACCTGACTGCTGGTTGAAGGAGTGGTTACCTGACTGGTGGTTGTAGGAGTGGTTACCTGACTGGTGGTTGTAGGAGTGGTAACCTGACTGGTGGTTGCAGGAGTGGCTACCTGACTGGTGGTCGTAGGAGTAGTTACCTGATTGCTGGTTGTAGAAGTTGTTACCTGACTTGTGGTCATAGGAGTGGTGAAACACTTTGAAGTTTCAAAAAATGTTTAAATAATGTCTGAGACTATAACAGAATTGATATGGCAGGCGAAAATCCAAAGAAAAACCAACCAGAATCATTTTTCTTTTTAGGTCCCAGGCTCTTATAATAGAAAGCTATGGGTCCTATGTAATTCCGGCTCGCATATTGAAATTCCTATGGCTTCCACTAGATGTCAACAGTCTTTATTTAAGAATTTTGAGTTTTATATACACGAGTTGCTTACCAAGAAGACAGTGAATGTTCCTGAGTGGCCGAGTTACAGTTTAGACGTATATCTGCTTGAAAATCTATGAAAATAATTGAAAATGGTTGTCTAGCAATAATCAACAACCAATTTGACAGCGCTTGAAGAATTTTGAAAAGAAAATTGGACAAATATTGTACAATCCAGGTGTGCAAAGCTCTTAAATACTTACCCAGAAAGACTCACTGCTGTAATCACTGTATAGAGACCACCGGAACAATATCGCGCTTACTAACATATTACTTTCCGTATGAAATGTTATAGTTTATTTACATTTTAGGGTACCTGATGATTAAATAGAAACATCGTTTGACTTGTTTGGATGAAGTTTAGTGGTAGCTTATTGGATTCCTTTGTCTGCATGTTGAAATCGATGGCGCCAACTAAACTGACTTTTTGGGATATAAAGAAGGATTTAATCTAACAAAACTACCGTTCATGTTGTAACTGGGACCCTTGGGATTGCAAACAAAGGAAGATTTTCAGAAGTAAGTGATTTATTTAATCGCTATTTGTGATTTTATGACACCTGTGCTGGTTGAAAAATATGTTGATGTGGGGCGCCGTCCTCAGACAATCGCGTTGTATGCTTTCGCTGTAAAGCCTATTGTAAATCGGACAATGCAGTTAGATTAACAAGAATGTAAGCTTTTAAAGTATATAAGACACTTGTATGTTCATGAATGTTTAATATTACGATTATTTATTTGAATTGCGCGCCCTCCAATTTCAACGGATGTTGTCGACTGGTGTCCCGCTTGTGGGAAGCCTTATTAATTCTCACTCCTCTCGTACATTTTTTGTCCACTTTTTAATAATCTGTACTCTCTGCCCTCTCTTTAAATCTCTGTCCTCTCTTTAAATCTCTGTCCTCTCTTTAAATCTCTGTCCTCTCTTTAAATCTCTGTCCTCTCTTTAATTCTCTCTCCTATCTTCACCCCATCTCATATTTCCCCAATCTCTCTCTTTACTCTTTCACTCTTTCTCTCTCTGTTTTACACTCTTCCACTTTCTTACTGCCTCCTACTCTCCCTCCCCAGTATCTCTAGCTCCATCTCTCTTTCTCATTCCCACCCTCTCTCTCCCTAACCTTAATTATGAGTAATTGTAACTGCAGTTTCAGAGAACACTCACCTCTGCGGTGGTCGACACAGACACACAGACACTCACACACACACACACACACACACACACACACACACACACACACACACACACACACACACACACACACACACACACACACACACACACACACACACACACACACACACACACACACACACACACACACACACACACACACACACAGGGGGGCGCCCATTAGGAAGTGGAGGTTTCTTTGATGATGGTAATTCAGGTTGGACCACTTTAGCAGAGGGCAGACAATGACCTATTAGGTCTCTTATATTCCTTACAGACACACACACACACACACAATGCTGGGCCACAGAATCCCGTGTGTGGCCCTAGGGCCCTGGGTTAGACAGCAGAGGGCAGTTCCTATGTGTAATGACCAGGGTAATGAATAGGCTTGTATTGACCCGGGCTGTTTCTATGAGTTTAGGAGAAGAGAGTGGGGAGAGCTGCGAGGGGAGGGGGAGAAAATAGAAACATGTGGAGGTTGACACTCAAGCACACACACACACACACACACACACACACACACACAGGGGACTGGTGTTCAGAGTTTCAAAGAGAACGTCTCCAGTTGTTCTCGTTCTGTAGAGCTCAATCAGAAACAGGTTGGAAGCCAGACTTATGAAAACTGGGTCTGTGTCCCAAAAAACACCCTATTACCCATAGTGTGCACTAAATAGGGAACAGGGTGCAGTATGTGGATGCACACATCTCTCATCTATATCCTCCTCATAGGGAAATCTAGATCTGTAAACACCATCTATATCCTCCTTATAGGGAAATCTAGATCTGTAAACACCATCTATATCCTCCTTATAGGGAAATCTAGATCTGTAAACACCATCTATATCCTTCTTATAGGGAAAGCTAGATCTGTAAACACCATCTATATCCTCCTTATAGGGAAAGCTAGATCTGTAAACACCATCTATATCCTTCTTATAGGGAAAGCTAGGTCTATAAACACACACTCGGACACGTTTCATCCCACCACCACTAGCTGCTGTGTCAGTGAGAGGATAGACAGAGGAAGACATCTTGCAGCCCATATGTCAAAGGTCATGGGAAGCTGCCGCTGCACTAATGAAGCTCATTGGGGTCTTTCTCTGACACGTGTCATCAACTCTCTACGGAACTGTCCAACAAGGTGTGTACACACACACACACACACACACACACACACACACACACACACACACTCTGACACGTGTCATCAACTCTCTACGGAACTGTCCAACAAGGTGTGTACACACACACACACCGAACAAACACTGTACAATACTGTCACCTTTTTACTGCAAGGCCCTTTTTGACTTCTACCTGTGATGACCGAAAATACTGGAGCGTTGTTGACTGTGTGTGTTGGTGACTTGTGTGTGTTCGGACTAAGGGCGGTTCTCAATTGGCTTTGCTCGACTCCTCGCGTCCTCTCCTCGCGTCCTCTCCTCCTTTTTTGTAAAAGGTCAAAAGTAATGGAGGAGAGGCAGGGAGGACAGGGAAACGTGGAAACAGATGTATGAAACGAGGCTCCGCAGGCACGTCATCGTGCAACTGACATTTACAGGGGCGGAAGGACTCAATTGAAATGGAGCTAGTTGTGAGAGACATCTGATAGATAGATAGACAGACAGACGGACGGACAGACGGACAGACGGACAGACGGACAGACGGACAGACGGACAGACGGATAGATAGATAGATGATAGATGGATGGATAGATAGATAGATAGATAGATAGATAGATAGATGATAGATAGAGGAGAAGAGCTAGTTGTGAGAGACGTCTGATAGATAGAAGGACAGATAGAGGTGAAGTAGTGTATGGTTTTTAAACGTCTGCATATCTTTCTCCTCCGACAAAACAACAGCTGATTCAAACGGGGTGTGGCTGATTCAAAGAGGGTGTGGCTGATTCAAAGGGGGTGTGGCAGATTTTAAAACTCTTCTGTGGAGGACGCGTTGACGATGCAGTTCAGTATCGCTCGCTGAACGAACCAATCAAGGAGAAGAGGAAACTCCTCCGCTCACCTGTTAAGGAATTGACACTGGGGCTGATCTAGCTAATTGGCGATCTAGATTTCTTTCTCTAAATAAACTTTGTTGTACAATGTAAGGTCAATGCACTGCATTTCAAAAAGTCCTTCAATAATCAAATTAATCCAGGGCTTGTAAAATTATACCTAGGCTGGAGATAAGCCTTCCACAATCACAGGACCCACTAATAACCAAATACGTTTTTCAAAACAGTTTCATCTGTTAATGTGTATTTGCAGTGATCAATTTTTTTCCCAAATGAGAATCTAGCTAAAACCTCAGAAGAGGTTGTTGAATATCAGAATGGAGTTCCTGGAGAGCTACCCTCCTGTAGGTTTAAACTACAACCCTGTTACTGGAGAGACACCCTCCTGTAGGTTTTAACTCCAACCCTGTTCCTGGAGAGAAACCCTCCTGTAGGTTTAAACTACAACCCTGTTACTGGAAAGACACCCTCCTGTAGGTTTAAACTACAACCCTGTTCCTGGAGAGACACCCTCCTGTAGGTTTAAACTACAACCCTGTTCCTGGAGAGACACCCTCCTGTAGGTTTTAACTCCAACCCTGTTCCTGGAGAGAAACCCTCCTGTAGGTTTAAACTACAACCCTGTTACTGGAGAGACACCCTCCTGTAGGTTTAAACTACAACCCTGTTCCTGGAGAGACACCCTCCTGTAGGTTTAAACTACAACCCTGTTCCTGGAGAGACACCCTCCTGTAGGTTTTAACTCCAACCCTGTTCCTGGAGAGACCCCCTCCTGTAGGTTTAAACTACAACCCTGTTCCTGGAGAGACACCCTCCTGTAGGTTTAAACTACAACCCTGTTCCTGGAGAGACACCCTCCTGTAGGTTTTAACTCCAACCCTGTTCCTGGAGAGACACCCTCCTGTAGGTTTAAACTACAACCCTGTTCCTGGAGAGACACCCTCCTGTAGGTTTTAACTCCAACCCTGTTCCTGGAGAGAAACCCTCCTGTAGGTTTAAACTACAACCCTGTTCCTGGAGAGACACCCTCCTGTAGGTAACTAACCTGATTCAACTTATCGACCAGCTGATTATTAGAATCAGATCCGTACAGGAACTAAACCTCTAGGTTTGTAGGCTGTCTGCTACATACTTCATATTGTTGATACATGTATACTCCAGGTGAAGTACTGCTAACCTTCCCAGCCAATACCCTTCTCCTGGTCACTCAGAACACGTTCAACTGGACATCACATTTCCACTGTTCGTTTCTCTCTCTCTCTCTGGCCTCCTGTCATCTCATTGGTCCCTATTTACACACACACACACACACACACACACACAGACACAGACACAGACACAGACACACACACACACACACACACACACACTGGTGTGGTCACTCTCTGACTCAAGTCACTAAATAAAAAATAAATACAATCTTTCACACTCTGCTGCACCTTCTCTCCAACTGTATCCCAGCTGGCACCCTATTCCCTATGTAGTGCATTACTTAGGTCTTTGGTCAAAAGTAGTGCACTATATAGGGAATAAAGGTTACATTTGGGACACACATTCTCCCCCCACCACCACCACCCAGTAACTATAGCAACGGTGCCAAATGCGATATAATATGCATGGATGAGCATTCTGTCACGCAGTTCTGAGCTCCGAGAGAAGGAGAGAGGGAGAGTGGAGCAGGACAGGGCAACACAGAAATGTCTTCTAGTTCAAATGTTAATTTTACATATTTAATGCCGGTGGGGGAGATATGGAACAAGGGGGTGGTGGTGGTTTCAGTATTGCAGGATGGGGGGTAGTGAGGCGTGAAGAGGAGGGTTGTACATGGGAAAAAAGGATATCTCTCTCTCTCTCCTATCAGCTTATGTAATTGTACAGAGCTGGGACAGGGGACAGGGGACAGAGAGAAGAAGAGAAAAGAGAGAGAGAGAGAGAGAGAGAGAGAGAGAGAGAGAGAGAGAGAGAGAGAGAGAGAGAGAGAGAGAGAGAGAGAGAGAGAGAGATGAGTCGAGACTGATCTTTTCATCGACTCATAACCCACTTAACTCAAGACCAATCTATTCCTCGACTCATAACCCACTTAACTTAATGCATATCTATTCCTCGACTCATAACCCACATAACTCAAGACAGATCTATTCCTCGACTCAAGACCCACTTAACTCAAGACAGATCTATTCCTCGACTCAAGACCGATCTGTTCCTCGACTCAAGACTGATCTATTCCTCGACTCATAACCCACTTAACTCAAGACAGATTCCTGTTCAATTCCCCATTCTAGTCCTATTCTCCATCAGGTTCACGGTTGATTACTGCCATTCCTGGATTACGGAGTGTTATTTTAGGGATTAAGGTAAAGTGAGATTAGCTAGATTAGATGCGAGAGGTCAGCCGGAAGACTTGAGGGCTGTTTCTCATACAGATATAGGGAACGGTTGGCCAGTGTGTGTTCTACATTGAAGCAACACTGAATGCTGTAGGTCAGTTGATGTTACACAGTTCTAGAGCCCAGGACACCTGAGTCCAGCAATATCTGTCCAGCATCTCTCTCTCTCTCTCTCTCTCTCTCTCTCTCTCTCTCTCTCTCTCTCTCTCTCTCTCTCTCTCTCTCTCTCTCTCTCTCTCTCTCTCTCTCTCTCTCTCTCTCTCTCTCTCTCTCTCTCTCTCTCTCTCTCTCTCTCTCTCTCTCTCTCTCTCTCTCTCTCTCTCTCTCTCTCTCTCTCTCTCTCTCTCTCTCCCTTTCTCCATTACTCCCTCCCCTTCTCTCTCTGTCTCTACCTCCCTCAATTAAATTAAATTCAGAATTAAATTATTGGCATGGAAAACATACGTTTCCATCGCCAAAGCAAATGGAATAAACAATAAAGAGAAGGGAAATATTGTCTCTCTCTTTAGCCAGAATAGGTTAAATAGTACTACTAACAGAAAGGTAGGGGTTAAATAGTACTACTAACAGAAATGTAGGGGTTAAATAGTTATATTTATATTAAACCACTACAGACCACCTCGTTGCTCACGGAGAGAGGGCCGGATAAAGGCTCTGAGGTTAAGAAAACTGGACCAGGCCAGTCCTCTCACGCAGAGGGTTTTGGGTTTAGCCCCTCGGCTTTCACACAATAATACTGCCTTTTTCCCAATTGGCACCCTGTTCCCTTTACAGTCCTAGACCTGGTCAAAATATATCCGCTATGAAGGGGAGTAGGATGCCAATTGAGACTCAGCCTGCAGGCTTTAGGTGCACCTTTCTCAGCTGTCAAGGAGAGGGACCGTCAGAGCTCCAGCCAGCCATGGAGCCCTGGGACTCACCGGCTCCACCGTGCCCAGGGCAGACGCACCCTGTCTGGGGTAGAGGAGGCACTAGGCAGGGGATTAGACCTGGTGGTGTGTGTCTGTGTTAATCTACACCATGTAAAGTTATACAAATACAGTGCCAGTAGCACTCTTCTCTCCAGAACACATTAGTAACAAGTGGCTGAGTTTTACAGCACACAGACGCACAAACACACACACACACACACACACCAAAACCCCTGCATCTCTTTGATAATGAGCTGCAGCCCCATGCTGTCATGTTCAGAAGTGCTCTCTCTCTTTCAGGAGGGAAAGGGGGAGCGGAAAGAGGAGAAAAAGCAAAGAATGAACTAACATCTGAAAGAAAAACAAGCTCCAGCGCGGCCCATGAGGTCAGAGTTCACTGAGACCAAGGGAGACCGTCCCAAATGGCTCCAGCGCGGCCCATGAGGTCAGAGTTCACTGAGACCAAGGGAGACTGTCCCAAATTTCTCTAGCGTGGCCCATGAGGTCAGAGTTCACTGAGACCAAGGGAGACCGTCCCAAATGGCTCCAGCGCGGCCCATGAGGTCAGAGTTCCCTGACACCAAGGAAGACCGTCCCAAATGGTACCCTAATCCTTACATAATGCACTACATTTGACCAGTGTCATATATGGGCCCTGGTCAATTGTAGGTCATTACGTACGGAACACCAAAGGGATGCTAGGAAGCATGCGTAGTGACAGAACCCTATTCCCTACGTAACACACTACTTTTGACCAGGGCCCATTTGGCACGCATCCAGGTAATTAGCTCGATGCACTGGGTTATCTGCGGATCGCTTTAGCCTAATACAAGCTTAAGGGCCACATGCAGGGGATTTGGGTTTAACCAGCTAGATTTAAACCAATAAGGGAGAGAAGGGATGCGTCCCAAATGGGACCCTATTCCCTATACAGTGCACTACTTTAGACCAGGGCCCTGTGCACTATGTAAGGAAATAGGGTCTCATTTGGGATGCAACCTCAGAAGGGTTTGTTATCACAGTGAGAGACGGGAGGAAAAACAACCTTTGCCAAATAGATCAAATCAAAACAAATCGCGTTTTATTTGTCACATGCGCCGAATACAACAGGTGTAGAACCTTACAGTGAAATGATTACTGACGAGCCCTTAACCAACAACGTCGTTTAAAGAAGAAAAGAAAATAATAACAAATAATTAAGGAGCAACAATGATACAAGATAATCAGTAAGATCAGCATTTCTTAAACCTCTCCTTGGGGAACCCCAGACGTTTCACCATTTCTTAAACCTCTCCTTGGGGAACCCCAGACATTTCACAATTTCTTAAACCTCTCCTTGGGGAACCCAAGATGTTTCACCATTTCTAGAACTAGCTCAATGATTCAAGTAGTCAATGGATCGATGATTAGTTAACAAGTTGAATCAGGTGTACTAGCTGAGACGTAGTTCAAATACCGGTACATGGAACGGCTGGAGGGTGTGCCTGAGGAGTTAAATTCATAGCGCCACAGAAATCTAATGGACCACAAGCAAACAACCTCCCAAGTATGTCTGTGTCAGAAACAGACATACAGACATCTATTATCGGAGTTTCTCTCCCTCTCTCTAAATGTTCCCTGACTAGTCCATCAGTCTGTCTCCGCTCCCCCTCTCTATCTCTCTCTCTCTCTCTACTCAGATAACCGTTGGTGCTCTGAGCGATTTAGGCTTTTGGTATCAATTGATGTGAAGGCAACACTTGCTGATGTAGCGCTGTGCAGTGCCACATCGGGTAGAGACTGATCTAACAGCCTGATACACTCTGACAACCAGCAGGTCCCCCAGAGAACACACACGAGCACGCTCACAAACACACTCTGCCTCAATTGCAGTGACTTTGCCATTTTGAGGAATCCAACATGATGATCAAATTACAACACAACTCAAAAGAGAGAGAGAGAGAGAGAATATGAGAGAGAATATGAGAGAGAGAATAAGACAAAGAGAATATGAGAGAAGGAGGGAGAAAGAGAGCGAGAGAGAGAGAGAGAGAGAGAGAGAGAGAGAGAGAGAGAGAGAGAGAGAGAGAGAGAGAGTATATATCATCCCTATCAGTCTTGACTAGGGTCTGATACCGATGACCGGTATCCTGTTTCCTGAGAAGAATCACAACGGGTCCAAAAATACAAAATATTTATTCTGCACTAATGCAAAGATGTTGAATATGCATCTATCCATGGAGCTGAATCTATCCATGGAGCTGAATCTATCCATGGAGCTGAATCTATCCATGGAGCTGAATCTATCCATGGAGATGAATCTATCCATGGAGCTGAATCTATCCATGGAGATGAATCTATCCATGGAGCTGAATCTATCCATGGAGCTTCATCAATCCATGGAGCTGAATCTATCCATGGAGATGAATCTATCCATGGAGCTGAATCTATCCATGGAGATGAATCTATCCATGGAGCAGAATCTATCCATGGAGCTGAATCTATCCATGGAGATGAATCTATCCATGGAGCTGCATCTATCCATGGAGCTGAATCTATCCATGGTGCTGAATCTATCCATGGTGCTGAATCTATCCTGAATCTATCCATGTAGATGAATCTATCCTGAATCTATCCATGGAGTTGAATCTATCCTGAATCTATCCATGGAGATGAATCTATACTGAATCTATCCATGGAGCTGAATCTATCCTGAATCTATCCATAGAGATGAATCTATCCTGAATCTATCCATGGAGCTGAATCTATCCTGAATCTATCCATGGAGATGAATATATCCTGAATCTATCCATGGAGATGAATCTATCCATGGAGATGAATCTATCCTGAATCAATCCATGGAGCTGAATCTATCCTGAATCTATCCATGGAGATGAATCTATATTGAATCTATCCATGGAGATGAATCTATACTGAATCTATCCATGGAGCTGAATCTATCCTGAATCTATCCATAGAGATGAATCTATCCTGAATCTATCCATGGAGCTGAATCTATCCTGAATCTATCCATGGAGATGAATATATCCTGAATCTATCCATGGAGATGAATCTATCCATGGAGATGAATCTATCCTGAATCAATCCATGGAGCTGAATCTATCCTGAATCTATCCATGGAGATGAATCTATCCTGAATCTATCCATGGAGATGAATCTATCCTGAATCTACCCATGGAGCTGAATCTATCCTGAATCTATCCATGGAGCTGAATCTATCCTGAATCTATCCATGGAGATGAATCTATCCATGGAGATGAATCTATCCTGAATCTATCCATGGAGCTGAATCTATCCTGAATCTATCCATGGAGATGAATCTATCCTGAATCTATCCATGGAGATGAATCTATCCTGAATCTATCCATGGAGCTGAATCTACCCTGAATCTATCCATGGAGCTGAATCTATCCTGAATCTATACATGGAGCTGAATCTATCCATGGAGATGAATCTATCCATGGAGCTGAATCTATCCATGGAGCTGAATCTATCAATGGAGATTAATCTATCCATGGAGATGAATCTATCCTGAATCTATCCATGGAGATGAATCTATCCTGAATCTATCCATGGAGCTGAATCTTTCCTCCAGTGACCTGATAGCCAGTTGGAAGGAGAGAGAAACCTCTACACCCTCCCTCATCCCCCTGATAGCCAGGTGGAAGGAGAGAGACCTCCACACCCTCCCTCATCCCCCTGATAGCCAGGTGGAAGGAGAGAGACCTCTACACCCTCCCTCATCCCCCTGACAGCCAGGTGGAAGGAGAGAGAGACCTCTACACCCTCCCTCATCCCCCTGATAGCCAGGTGGAAGGAGAGAGAGACCACAACCTCCCTCATCCCCTGATAGCCAGGTGGAAGGAGAGAGAAACCTCCACACCCTCCCTCATCCCCCTGATAGCCAGGTGGAAGGAGAGAAACCTCTACACCCTCCCTCATCCCCTGATAGCCAGGTGGAAGGAGAGAGACCTCCACACCCTCCCTCATCCCCCTGATAGCCAGGTGGAAGGAGAGAGAGACCTCCACACCCTCCCTCATCCCCCTGATAGCCAGGTGGACGGAGAGAGAAACCTCTACAACCTCCCTCATCCCCCTGATAGCCAGGTGGAAGGAGAGAGAGACCTCCACACCCTCCCTCATCCCCCTGATAGCCAGGTGGAAGGAGAGAGAAACCTCTACAACCTCCCTCATCCCCCTGATAGCCAGGTGGAAGGACTGGGTGACGTCTTTCAGTCAAAATGAAGCTAAAAGGAATGCTCACTAAGCTATAGGCCAATAACATCAGAATACTTGAGGCTACATCAACTGCTAGTGTGGTGACTTTGACAGAACTTTGAGTTGATTCAATTGTGACAAATACATCAAGCAACATTCCGATTCCTGTCCGTATTCCTCCATTTACAGTGGTATAATGATATCAGATTGTATATGCTTGTACATAGCATTTCCGGTTTGGACGGGAATATTGGGAAGGTACCGGGCATGGTTGCAGTTTACTCTGGATGGATAGATTGTTTTGGTAGAAAATATTCCACCCGGTCTCGCCACGCATCGCAGTAAACACACCGCAGCCTGTAAACAGTACAATTCAACAATGTATTGACTCAAGCAGGGTTTGGAGGTCAGTTCCTTCTCCACTCAGAAACGTAAAACCCAATTCCTTCCAAATGTTCCTCATTGAAAAGCACGAACTGACCCCCAAAACCCTGCTTGAGTCAATACATTGTTGAATTGTACTGTTACAGGCTGCAGTGTGTTTACTGCGATGCGTGGCGAGACCGGGTGGAAAATAGTAATAGATCTACATTCATACGATCAGCACACACACACACACACGCACGCACACACACACACACACACACACACACACACACACAACGCACACCGCACACACACACACACACACACACACAGCACACAGCACACAGCACACAACACACAACACACAACACACACACACACACAAGACACACACACACAGCGCACACACACACACACACACACACACACACACACACACACACACACACACACACACACACACACACACACACCACACACACACACACACACAACACACAACACACACACACAGACACACACACACACACACACACACACACACACACACACACACACACACACACACACACACACACACACACACTGAAATAAGTTGCTTTGTTTTC
>CM059810.1:30234949-30272449 GCA_030435695.1 Brachymystax lenok tsinlingensis | reverse complement strand
TCTGTCTCTCTCTCTCCCTCTGTCTCCCTCTCTCTCCGTCTCTCTTTCTCTCTGTGAAACACACTGTTTTTGTCTGTACCGTATGAATCAATTTGTGTCCACTGACGGAAAATAATTGCAAAGCAAACAAATGATCTCTGCCACATTGAGCAGGCCTCCCCTCCCGGGGCCTACCAGATACCGACAGATAGACAGACAGAGAGAGAGAGAGAGAGAGAGAGAGAGAGAGAGAGACATATCACAACAAAGACCTAGTATTTACTGTAGTATTTACTGTAGTGTTTTGGGGGACTCAGGAGGGCAGAACAGGATTGATCCACCCATGTCCCTTTCTAAGACCAGACTCAGGGAGGACAAAACAGAATTGGGGACATGAAATATAGTTTGTAAAGTCCTTGGTTTAATTAGAGCAAGCTACACAACTTCAGGGGACAAATAATATCTAAATCTCTCTGCTTTGCTTGGCAATTTTTCGAGTGCAGCTTAACAATCACTATTGCTCAAAAAAAGTAGGGGTTCAACAAGGGTTCTTCTGAGATCCTCAAAGTTCCTCGAAGAACCTTAGGGTTCTTGTTACTGAAAAATGCCCCAAAAAGGATCTTCCAAGAACCCCATAGAACGTGTCATTCTGCAAGGAACCTCTTTAGTTGGTGGGGGTTCATCAAGGAATCTCTTTAGTTGGTGGGGGTTCATCAAGGAATCTCTTTAGTTGGTGGGGGTTCATCAAGGAACCTCTTTAGTTGGTGGGGGTTCATCAAGGAACCTCTTTAGTTGGTGGGGTTCATCAAGGAACCTCTTTAGTTGGTGGGGGTTCATCAAGGAACCTCTTTAGTTGGTGGGGGTTCATCAAGGAATCTCTTTAGTTGGTGGGGGTTCATCAAGGAATCTCTTTAGTTGGTGGGGGTTCATCAAGGAACCTCTTTAGTTGGTGGGGGTTCATCAAGGAACCTCTTTAGTTGGTGGGGGTTCATCAAGGAATCTCTTTAGTTGGTGGGGGTTCATCAAGGAACCTCTTTAGTTGGTAGTTCATCAAGGAACCTCTTTAGTTGGTAGGAGTTCATCAAGGAACCTCTTTAGTTGGTGGGGGTTCATCAAGGAACCTCTTTAGTTGGTAGTTCATCAAGGAACCTCTTTAGTTGGTAGGAGTTCATCAAGGAACCTCTTTAGTTGGTAGGAGTTCATCAAGGAACCTCTTTAGTTGGTGGAGGTTCATCAAGGAACCTCTTTAGTTGGTGGGGGTTCATCAAGGAACCTCTTTAGTTGGTGGGGGTTCATCAAGGAATCTCTTTAGTTGGTGGGGGTTCATCAAGGAACCTCTTTAGTTGGTAGTTCATCAAGGAACCTCTTTAGTTGGTAGGAGTTCATCAAGGAACCTCTTTAGTTGGTGGGGGTTCATCAAGGAACCTCTTTAGTTGGTAGTTCATCAAGGAACCTCTTTAGTTGGTAGGAGTTCATCAAGGAACCTCTTTAGTTGGTGGAGGTTCATCAAGGAACCTCTTTAGTTGGTGGGGGTTCATCAAGGACCTTCTTTAGTTGGTAGGAGTTCATCAAGGAACCTCTTTAGTTGGTGGGGGATCATCAAGGAACCTCTTTAGTTGGTGGAGGTTCATCAAGGAGCCTCTTTAGTTGGTGGGGTTCTTCAAGGAACCTCTTTAGTTGGTGAGGGTTCTTCAAGGAACCTCTTTAGTTGGTGGGGGTTCATCAAAGAACCTCTTAAGTTGGTGAGGTTTCTTCAAGGAACTTCTTTAGTTGGTGGGGGTTCATCAAAGAACCTCTTTAGTTGGTGGGGGTTCATCAAGGAACCTCTTTAGTTGGTGAGGGTTCTTCAAGGAACCTAACTGCCAAACTGAAAATGGAATTTGAGACAACAGCAGGTGCAGGGAAAATATACCTGAAAAATATATCCTCAGTTTAAGGTAAAATTTCTCCCTTGCATGATCTAAATTGATATTTTGGGGCCCAGATGACCGAACTGATCACTGTATGTGTGTGTCTGTGTCTGCAGGTATACTGACCAGCAGACACCACTATGTACTATACTATGTACAATATTGTATACTATGTACTATACTATGTACAATATTGCATACTATTTACAATACTATGTACAATATTGTATACTATGTACTATACTATGTACAATATTGTATACTATGTACTATACTATGTACAATATTGTATACTATGTACTATACTATGTACAATATTGCATACTATTTACAATACTATGTACAATATTGTATACTATGTACTATACTATGTACAATATTGTATACTATGTACTATACTATGTACAATATTGTATACTATGTACTATACTATGTACAATATTGCATACTATTTACAATACTATGTACAATATTGTATACTATGTACTATACTACGTACAATATTGTATACTATGTACTATACTATGTACAATATTGTATACTATGTACTATACTATGTACAATATTGTATACTATGTACTATACTATGTACAATATTGTGTAATATTTACAATACTATGTACAATATTGTATACTGTGTACTATACTATGTACAATACTGTATACTGTGTACTATACTATGTACAATATTGTATACTGTGTACTATACTATGTGCAATATTGTATACTGTGTACTATACTATGTACAATATTGTATACTGTGTACTATACTATGTACAATATTGTGTAATATTTACAATACTATGTACAATATTGTATACTGTGTACTATACTATGTACAATACTGTATACTGTGTACTATACTATGTACAATATTGTATACTGTGTACTATACTATGTGCAATATTGTATACTGTGTACTATACTATGTACAATATTGTATACTGTGTACTATACTATGTACAATATTGTATACTATGTACTATACTATGTACAATATTGTGTACTATTTACAATACTATGTACAATATTGTATACTGCATACTATACTATGTACTTTTTTTTCCTCAAAAACGAGTTGTATGAGCTCAGGCCAATGAGGCCTACAGGCCATAAATAGCAAATAGAAGTTCAAAGCTTGTAAGTTGATAAAAAGATCTAACACAACATTAGGTGACAATAAGTGTATTATTATGGATTTATAATCAGCTATAATGGGGCGGTCATTTTGGCCCTGCAACACAGAACGAATTAACTTGAAAACAACATAGCAGGATATAGGTAGAGACCCCAAGGATCCCTCTAGTACCCCCCACAGTTTCAGTTTGAAGAACCCTGAAGGATCCCCTCTAGGAACCTTTTAACAATGTTCAGTATGTGTGTGTTCACAGTGGAAGTGTAGTGGAGTAGGCCTAGGTCTAAAATACACTGAACAGAAATATAAACTCAACATGTTAGGTGGTGGTCCCATGTTTCATGAGCTGAAATAAAAGATCCCTGAAATATTCCATATGCACAAAAAGCTTATTTCTCTCAAATGTTGTGCACAAATTTGTTTTACATCCCTGTTAGTGAGCATTTCTCCTTTGCCAAGATAATCCATCTACATGACAATTGTGGCACATCAAGAAGCTGATAAGAAGCTGATCATTACACAGGTGCACCTTGGGCTGGGGACAACAAAAGGCCACCCTAAAATGTGCAGTTTTGTCACACAACACAACAACACAGATGTCTCAAGTTTTGAGGGAGCGTGCAATTGGCATGCTGACTGCAGGAATGTCCACCAGAGCCTGTTGTCAGAGAATTGAACGTTGAATTTCTCTAACATAAGCTGTGTCCAAAGGTCGTTTTAGAGAATTTGGCAGAACGTCCAACCGTGTTACCACGCCAACCCAGGACCTTCTTCATCTGTGGGATCGTCTGAGACGACCAGCCACCCAGACAGCTGATGAAACTGAAGAGGATTTCTGTCTGTAATAAAGACCTTTTGTGGGGGGAAAAACTCCTTCTGATTGGCTGGGAGCGGCTCCCCAGTGGGTGGGCCTATGCCCTCCCAGGCCCACCCATGGCTGCACCCCTGCCCTGTCAAGCGAAATCCATAGATTAGGGCCTAATTCATTTATTTAAATTGACTGGATTTCCTTAACGAGTGTGCACTTCAGGAGGAAGGAGAGATTGGGCACTAGGCCTAGTGAACGAGTGTACACTTCAGGAGGAAGGAGAGATAACTGAGACATAGCACATAGACTTGAATAACATCTCTCTCTCTAAATCCGAAAGCCTGGACTTTTTCTCATCTATCTACTCTCTTGTTTTTCATTCTCCGTCAATAGTTTCAATTCTACCCCTGTGGGTAAAAGGTGGCCTGGTCTTCATTTAATGTACAGTTGCGCCCTCTTGTGGTTTAAATAACTCACGACATCTCCCATCAAAGCAGCGTGAATGCCTGGCGTTCATTTCGTGTAATGTGTTGCCATCTAGCGGCCAGCAGTGGTAATGACACCCTATTCATGAAAATATCAAGACCCAACGGATTCTTCATCACTCTATACATTTTTAATCCAATCTGAAATTAAAAACATCAGACGGACAAAACACGTAATAGTGATGTATGAAGAGGGTTGTGATTCTGGAAGGCTATACACTGACACAGCTGACTTTAACTCTTCTGATGACTTGTTTTCATAGTACACAAACATCTCTGGCAGGACCTATGGACATTGGTCAACGTTAGTGAAGGAAATAGATAAGGGGCCATAGAGTGTTTGAGCAAGAGAGAGGAGAGTATGGGAGGGGGAGGGGGAAGGGGAGAGCAGAGGAGGAGGAGAGTAGGGGAGAAGGGAGGGGGAGAGGAGGGGAGTAGGGGAGAGGGAGAGGAGAGTAGGGAGGGGGAGGAGAGTAGGGGAGAGGAGAGCAGGGGGAGAGTGGGGGGAGGAGAGGAGGAGAGTGGGGGGGAGAGGAGAGTAGGGGGAGAAGAGAGGAGAGGAGAGGAGAGGAGAGGAGAGGAGAGGAGAGAGAGGAGAGGAGAGGAGAGGAGAGGAGAGGAGAGGAGAGGAGGAGCGTAGGGAGAGGAGGAGCGTAGGGGAGAGGAGGAGCGTAGGGGAGAGGAGAGGAGAGGGGGAGGAGAGGACATGAGGGGGAGGAGAGGAGAGGAGTGGAGTATCTTTAGACATGCTGAGTCTTGAAGGCAGTGAGTCATCACAAGCTGCCAGTGTGTTTAGAATTTGCCCCCAATCCTTAAAAATGACAAATGACCACCACTAAGAGGCAAAGAGGAGTGTATGTGTGTGTGTGTGTGTGTGTGTGTCCCAACCTGTCAGATCCTCAAGTCCACTTGTTGTAACAGAAATACATTGAAACAGAAGCATTATTAGAACACTGAGGAAGACAGAACTCAGAGGAGGAATGCTGTGATTATAATGACTTAATGAAACATTCTAATTAGAACACTGAGGAAGACAGAACTCAGAGGAGGAATGCTGTGATTATAATGACTTAATGAAACATTCTAATTAGAACACTGAGGAAGACAGAACTCAGAGGAGGAATGTTGTGACTATAATGACTTAATGAAACATTCTAATTAGAACACTGAGGAAGACAGAACTCAGAGGAGGAATGCTGTGACTATAATGACTTAATGAAACATTCTAATTAGAACACTGAGGAAGACAGAACTCAGAAGAGGAACGTTGTGACTATAATGACTTAATGAAACATTCTAAACTGAACACCCAATATGTTAATGGGGGCCCAGAATCTTTCCTGATCAGGACACAACACATAGTGGAGGTAGGTGTAGGTAGGTGTACCCCTGGGGGACGGGGTACCTGGCCTATCTACACAGGAAGACTTATCAGAACACAGGCCTTCTGGTAACATGAGGGGAACGCTGGTGGTACTCCGGACAGAGAGAAATGGGATGGGGGACAGAAACCAAAAAAGACTGAGAACCAATTCATGCCTCTACTTGTAGACATTCCACATAGCACCTATTCCCTTTATATTGCATTACTTTTGACTATATAGAGAACAGGGTACACTATATAGGGAATAGGGTGCACTATATAGGGAATAGGGTGCACTATATAGGGAACAGGGTACACTATATAGGGAACAGGGTACACTATATAGGGAACAGGGTGCACTATATAGGGAACAGGGTGCACTATATAGGGAATAGGGTGCACTATATAGGGAATAGGGTGCACTATATAGGGAATAGGGTGCACTATATAGGGAATAGAGTGCACTATATAGGGAATAGGGTGCACTATATAGGGAATAGGGTGCACTATATAGGGAATAGAGTGCACTATATAGGGAATAGAGTGCACTATATAGGGAATAGGGTGCACTATATAGGGAATAGGGTGCACTATATAGGGAATAGGGTGCACTATATAGGGAATAGGGTGCACTATATAGGGAATAGGGTGCACTATATAGGGAATAGGGTGCACTATATAGGGAATAGAGTGCACTATATAGGGAATAGAGTGCACTATATAGGGAATAGGGTGCACTATATAGGGAATAGGGTGTACTTTATAGGGAATAGGGTGCCATTTGGGATGCAAACTACAAAGAAGGCACTATGGGATTTGGTCAAATGTAGTGCACCTAATAAGGGAATAGTGTGCCATTTCAGTCTTTATCCTGTCCAGTCTTCTAGAAGTTCCGTAGCAGCCAGGTGGGAGCAGAGACCCCTGCCTGTGTAAAGTAGTTCCACCACCAGGGCTTCTCCTGCCACTCTCCTCCCATCCTCGGTTCTCCTCCCATCCCCGGTTCCCTGGGTTCTCCCGGTTCTCCGGGCTCGGAGCGGCCGTAGCGCTGGAACTGGTTGTAGGGGTCGAAGCGGTCGTAAGTGTCCAGGGAGGAGCTGAGGAACAGGTGGTAGTCTGGTCCTACTGGCTGTACAGGGACCTGGAGGAGAGGAGAGAAATACCTATCTTTACTGAGAGGTAGGGGAGGAAGAGGGAGAGGGAGAGGGGAGGAGGGAGGAGAGGGAGAGGGAGAGGAAGATGGAGAGGGAAAGGGGAGGAGGGAGGAGAGGGAGAGGGGAGGATGGAGGAGATAGGAACTTGAGAACAACAGGTGGTAGTCTGGTTCTACTGCTCTCAGATGAGGAGGAGGAGGAGGAGGAGGAGGATGGATGAGAGGGGAGAGGGGGAAGAGAAAAGGAAGATTATGATGATGATGATGATGGGTGGACCTGGCAGGTGTTCAGGGAGGAGCTGGGGAATAACAGGTAGTAGTCAGGTTCTACAGCTCTACTCTGACCGGGAGGGCAGAAACAGGATAACAGAAAAACAGAAAAGGTGAAATGGAGAAAGAAGAAGAGAAATGTGAAAAAAAAAACCATTTCAGATATCATGACATCTGACATCAACATAATACACCTCAGATATCATGACACTGACATCAACATAATACACCTCAGATATCATGACACTGACATCAACATAATACACCTCAGATATCATGACATCTGACATCAACATAATACACCTCAGATATCATGACACTGACATCAACACCTCAGATATCATGACATCTGACATCAGCAAAATACACCTCAGATATCATGACACTGACATCAGCATAATACACCTCAGATATCATGACACTGACATCAACATAATACACCTCAGATATCATGACACTGACATCAACATAATACACCTCAGATATCATGACATCTGACATCAACATAATACACCTCAGATATCATGACACTGACATCAACACCTCAGATATCATGACATCTGACATCAACACCTCAGATATCATGACACTGACATCAACACCTCAGATATCATGACACTGACATCAACACCTCAGATATCATGACATCTGACATCAACACCTCAGATATCATGACATCTGACATCAACACCTCAGATATCATGACATCTGACATCAACACCTCAGATATCATGACACTGACATCAACATAATACACATCAGATATCATGACACTGACATCAACATGATATACCTCAGATATCATGACACTGACATCAACATGATATACCTCAGATATCATGACACTGACATCAACATAATATACCTCAGATATCATGACACTGACATCAACATAATACACATCAGATATCATGACACTGACATCAACACCTCAGATATCATGACACTGACATCAACATGATACACATCAGATATCATGACACTGACATCAACACCTCAGATATCATGACATCTGACATCAACACCTCAGATATCATGACACTGACATCAACATAATACACATCAGATATCATGACACTGACATCAACACCTCAGATATCATGACACTGACATCAACACCTCAGATATCATGACATCTGACATCAACACCTCAGATATCATGACATCTGACATCAACATAATACACATCAGATATCATGACACTGACATCAACACCTCAGATATCATGACATCTGACATCAACACCTCAGATATCATGACACTGACATCAACATAATACACATCAGATATCATGACACTGACATCAACACATCAGATATCATGACACTGACATCAACACCTCAGATATCATGACATCTGACATCAACACCTCAGATATCATGACACTGACATCAACATAATACACATCAGATATCATGACACTGACATCAACACCTCAGATATCATGACACTGACATCAACACCTCAGATATCATGACTCTGACATCAACATAATACACCTCAGATATCACGACACTGACATCAACATAATACACCTCAGATATCACGACACTGACATCAACATAATACACCTCAGATATCATGACATCTGACATCAACATAATACACCTCAGATATCATGACACTGACATCAACATAATACACCTCAGATATCACGACACTGACATCAACATAATACACCTCAGATATCATGACATCTGACATCAACATAATACACCTCAGATATCATGACACTGACATCAACATAATACACCTCAGATATCATGACATCTGACATCAACATAATACACCTCAGATATCATGACATCTGACATCAACATAATACACCTCAGATATCATGACATCTGACATCAACATAATACACCTCAGATATCATGACATCTGACATCAACATAATACACCTCAGATATCATGACATCTGACATCAACATAATACACCTCAGATATCATGACACTGACATCAACACCTCAGATATCATGACATCTGACATCAACACCTCAGATATCATGACACTGACATCAACACCTCAGATATCATGACATCGACATCAACACCTCAGATATCATGACATCTGACATCAACACCTCAGATATCATGACATCTGACATCAACACCTCAGATATCATGACACTGACATCAACATGATATACCTCAGATATCATGACACTGACATCAACATGATATACCTCAGATATCATGACACTGACATCAACAAATATACCTCAGATATCATTACACTGACATCAACATGATATACCTCAGATATCATGACACTGACATCAACAAATATACCTCAGATATCATGACACTGACATCAACATAATATATCTCAGATATCATGACACTGACATCAACATAATACACATCAGATATCATGACACTGACATCAACACCTCAGATATCATGACACTGACATCAACATGATACACCTCAGATATCATGACACTGACATCAACACCTCAGATATCATGACATCTGACATCAACACCTCAGATATCATGACACTGACATCAACATAATACACATCAGATATCATGACACTGACATCAACACCTCAGATATCATGACACTGACATCAACATAATACACATCAGATATCATGACACTGACATCAACACCTCAGATATCATGACATCTGACATCAACACCTCAGATATCATGACACTGACATCAACATAATACACATCAGATATCATGACACTGACATCAACACATCAGATATCATGACACTGACATCAACACCTCAGATATCATGACATCTGACATCAACACCTCAGATATCATGACACTGACATCAACATAATACACATCAGATATCATGACACTGACATCAACACCTCAGATATCATGACACTGACATCAACACCTCAGATATCATGACTCTGACATCAACATAATACACCTCAGATATCACGACACTGACATCAACATAATACACCTCAGATATCACGACACTGACATCAACATAATACACCTCAGATATCATGACATCTGACATCAACATAATACACCTCAGATATCATGACACTGACATCAACATAACACACCTCAGATATCATGACATCTGACATCAACATAATACGCCTCAGATATCATGACATCTGACATAATACGCCTCAGATATCATGACATCTGACATCAACATAATACACCTCAGATATCATGACACGGACATCAACATAATACACCTCAGATATCATGACACTGACATCAACACCTCAGATATCATTACACTCACATCAACATAATACACCTCAGATATCATGACACTGACATCAACACCTCAGATATCATTACACTCACATCAACATAATACACCTCAGATATCATGACACTGGCATCAACACCTCAGATATCATTACACTCACATCAACATAATACACCTCAGATATCATGACACTGACATCAACAAATATACCTCAGATATCATGACACTGACATCAACACAATATACCTCAGATATCATGACACTGACATCGACACAATATACCTCAGATATCATGACACTGACATCGACACAATATACCTCAGATATCATGACTCTGACATCAACATCTCAGATATCATGACACTGACATCAACACCTCAGATATCATGACACTGACATCAACACAATATACCTCAGATATCATGACATCTGACATGAACATCATATATCTCAAACACTGATCCTGACACAGAAACATCACAGATCACAGATAAACCTCTAACTTTACAGGTACCTTTTTGAGCACGAAGTTGACCCGCCCAGCTTTTTCCATGTGAGCAGGCAGGTAAATTCTCTTGCCGACCTTGGAGTAACCTTTAGCTGACGCTGTTATGATGTGTTTTCCCGAGTTCAGTAACCTCCAGTAATCACCATCCTCTGCTATAGAGAGAGAGAGGCAGGGAGAGGGAGAAAGAGAGCGAGAGGGATGGAGGGAAGGAGACAGGGAGGGAGAGAGGGAGAGAGGGAGAGAGGGAGGAAGGAGACAGGGAAGGAGACAGAGAGGGAGGGAGAGAGAGAGGTCAAATACAAATCTTAGAATCAACTATTAAAGACTACCAGAACCCACTGAATTCTCCAATTACATTGAATGAAGTACAGTACGAAATACAATCCCTCCAAACCCAAAAAGGCCTGTGGTGTTGATGGTATCCTCAATGAAATGATAAAATATACAGACAAGAAATTCCAATTGGCTATTCTTAAACTCTTTAACATCATCCATAGCTCTGGCATCTTCCACAATATTTGGAACCAAGGACTGATCACCACAATGCACAAAAGTGGAGACAAATTTGACCCCAATAACTACTGTGGGATATGCGTCAACAGCAGCCTTGGTTAAAATCCTCTGCATTATCATTAACAGCAGACTCGTACATTTCCTCAGTGAAAACAATGTACTGAGAAAATGTCCAATTATATTTTTACCAAATTACCGTACGACAGACAAAATATAACTTTTTGGTAAAAACTCAACTCGTCGTGTTTGGAGGACAAAGAATGCTGAGTTGCATCCAAAGAACACCATACCTACTGTGAAGCATGGGGGTGGAAACATCATGCTTTGGGGCTGTTTTTCTGCAAAGGGACCAGGACGACTGATCCGTGTAAAGGAAAGAATGAATGGGGCCATGTATCGTGAGATTTTGAGTGAAAACCTCCTTCCATCAGCAAGGGCATTGAAGATGAAACGTGGCTGGGTCTTTCAGCATGACAATGATCCCAAACACACCGCCCAGGCAACGAAGGAGTGGCTTCGTAAGAAGCATTTCAAGGTCCTGGAGTGGCCTAGCCAGTCTCCAGATCTCAACCCCATAGAAAATCTTTGGAGGGAGTTGAAAGTCCGTGTTACCCAGCGACAGCCCCAAAACATCACTGCTCTAGAGGAGATCTGCATGGAGGAATGGGCCAAAATACCAGCAACAGTGTGTGAAAACCTTGTGAAGACTTACAGCAAACGTTTGACCTCTGTCATTGCCAACAAAGGGTATATAACAAAGTATTGAGATAAGTATTTGGTCAATAACAAAAGTTTATTTTCCACCATAATTTGCAAATAAATAAATTAAAAATCCTACAATGTGATTTTCTGGATTTCTTTTTCTCATTTCGTCTGTCATAGTTGAAGTGTACCTATGATGAAAATTACAGGCCTCTCATCTTTTTAAGTTCGAGAACTTGCGCAATTGGTGGCTGACTAAATACCTTTTTGCCCCACTGTATATCACTGAATCTCTGGGACAGGGGTACATTCTGCCCTCCATATCACCCGTCTCCTCGAGTTTCTTTTTTGTGAAGAAAAAGGAGGGAGGTCTGCGTCCGTGCATTGATTATAGAGGTCTAAATGCCATCACAGTGGGATTTAGTTACCCGCTACCTCTCATCGCTGGACCTCAGGAGTGCATATAATTTGGTGCGTATCCGGGAAGGAGATGAATGGAAGACTGCGTTTAGTACCACATCTGGCCATTATGAGTACCTCGTCATGCCGTATGGGTTGAAGAATGCTCCAGCAGTCTTTCAATCTTTCGTAGACGAGATTCTCAGAGACCTGCACAGGCAGGGTGTGGTGGTGTATATAGATGATATCCTGATCTATTCCGCCACACGCGCCGCGCATGTGTCTCTGGTGCGTAAGGTACTTGGGCGACTGCTGGAGCATGACCTGTACGTCAAGGCGTAGAAATTTGTGTTTTCCAAACAAGCCGTTTCCTTCCTGGGTTATCGCATTTCCACCTCTGGGGTGGTGATGGAGTGTGACTGCGTTACAGCCGTGCGTAGTTGGCCGACTCCGACCATGGTAAAGGAGGTGCAGAGGTTTTTAGGGTTAGCCAATTACTACCGGAGGTTTATCCGGGGTTTTGGACAGGTGGCTGCTCCCATTACCTCACTGCTGAAGGGGGGGCCGGCTTGTTTGCGGTGGTCGGCGGAGGCGGACAGAGCCTTTAGTCCTCTGAAGGAGCTGTTCACCAACGCTCCCTTGCTGGCTCATCCGGACCCCTCTTTGGCATTCATAGTGGAGGTGGACGCGTCTGAGGCTGGGGTTGGAGCCGTGCTATCACAGCGCTCGGGTACGCCACTGAAGCTCCGCCCCTGCGCTTTCTTTTCGAGGAAGCTTGGTCCGGCGGAGCGAAACTATGACGTGGGGGACCGGGAGTTGTTAGCTGTGGTCAAAGCCCTGAAGGTGTGGAGACATTGGCTTGAGGGGGCTAAGCACCCTTTCCTCATCTGGACTGACCACCGTAATCTGGAGTATATCCGGGCAGCGAGGAGACTGAATCCGCGGCAGGCTAGGTGGGCCATGTTTTTCACCAGATTTCAGTTTACGATCTCTTATAGGCCAGGTTCCCTGAATATTAAGGCCGACACGTTGTCCCGTCTCTCTGATACCGAGGAGCGGTCCATCGAGCCTACTCCCATCCTTCCAGCTTCATGTCTGGTAGCACCGGTGGTATGGGAGGTGGACGCGGACATCGAGCGGGCGTTACGGTTGGTACCTGCACCTCCTCAGTGTCCAGCGGGTCGTCAGTACGTGCCACTTGGTGTTCGTGATCAACTGATTCGATGGGCTCATACGCTACCCTCTTCAGGTCATCCGGGGATTGAGAGGACAGTGCGGGGTCTTAGGGGGAAATACTGGTGGCCCACTTTGGCTAAGGACGTGAGGTTTTATGTCTCCTCCTGTTCGGTATGCGCTCAGAGTAAGGCTCCTAGACACCTGCCTAGAGGGAAGTTACAGCCCCTCCCCGTTCCACAACGGCTGTGGTCTCATCTGTCGGTGGATTTCCTCACCGATCTTCCCCCCTCCCAGGGAAACACTACGATCCTGGTCGTTGTGGATCTGTTCTCTAAGTCCTGCCGTCTCATCTCGTTGCCGGTCTCCCTACGGCCCTACAGACTGCGGAGGCCCTGTTTACCCACGTTTTCCGGCACTACGGGGTGCCTGAGGACATCGTTTCTGATCGGGGTCCCCAGTTCACGTCCTGAGTGTGGAGGGTGTTTATTGAGCGTCTGGGGATCTCGATCAGCCTGACCTCGGGTTTCCACCCTGAGAGTAATGGGCAGGTGGAGAGAGTGAACCAGGATGTGGGTAGGTTTCAGAACTCACTCAACCACTCCTCTACTAACATGTCACCTTTCCAGTGCGTGTTGGGCTCTAACAGAGGGCCCTGCTCAGAAGTAGCCATTTGGGCTCCTCTATATTCCCTCCACAGAGCTCTAACAGAGGGCCCTGCTCAGAAGTAGCCATTTGGGCTCCTCTATACTCCCTCCACAGAGCTCTAACAGAGGGCCGTGCTCAGAAGCAGCCATTTTGGCTCCTGACATAAACCATGACTATGTCTACCAGTTATCCCGGTGGTTTACCTGTGGTGACATCTTTACGTATTCCCTTGACAGATATGGACGCTCCCTTAATTCCGTAGCCCTCCTCATCCTTCACCACACCCTTAATACCTCTGTGGACCTGGAGAAGAGAAGGAACGACAGGGAATAACACCAGGGAATATCAGGCTTGGGGAATGACATCAAGGTTATTTCAACCCAAATTCCCTGGTTTTCCAGAAATCTCGGTTGGAGGATTCTTGGATTTACTTCTTATTCCCCCCTGATTCCAGGAATCTCCCAACCAGGATTTCTGAACACAGGAAATGTTGGGAAAGTTTCCATAATTTGCTACCCTATCAGGGAATGGCAGGGAATGCTAAGGTTAGTGGAGGCTGGTGGGCAGAGAAATATATAGTAGGAGGGCAGCTTAACATAATGGCTATATTGGAATGAATGGAACGGTATCAGACACTTCAAACACATGTTTTCCATGTGTTCAATATACAGTTCCATGTATTCCATGTGTTCAATATACAGTTCCATGTATTCCATGTGTTCAATATACAGTTCCATGTATTCCATGTGTTCCATATACAGTTCCATGTGTTCAATATACAGTTCCATGTATTCCATATCAGCCATTACAAAGAGCCAGCTGTCCTCATATATCTCTGCCCACCAGCCACCACTGATAAGGACATCAAACATGGTCAAAATGATGATAACACATTTCTGCAGTATAACTACGGCACAAAACGTCTGCCTGGTCGCCGGGCTATAGAGAGGCAGACCCACCGACTCCATGAAACTGAGCAGGGCCTCCTTGTTCCTGAGCCACTCTGGGTAGAGCTCCTCTTCAGAAGGGAACTTGTCACAGCCCAGCTCCACCGTAATCTCCAGACAATTAGTGTGGAGGTAGTTAAAGTCTGACATACCTAAGGTACCGGAGAAATAGAGAGTTAGGACACACACACGCACCCCGTAGATACATACACTCAACACACAGGTACTGAGAGTTAACAGACAGAGAGACAAGAATAAGACGGGGAGGTTGATGAGAGGAGGAGGAGAGGAGAGGAGGAGAGGAGGATAGGAGGAGAGAGGGTTAGAGAAGAGAGGAGGAGAGGAGGATAGGTGGAGAGAGAATGTTAGGAGGAGGAGAGGAGGAGACCGAATGTTATGAGGAGGAGAGGAGGAGACCGAATGTTATGAGGAGGAGAGGAGGAGACAGAATGTTATGAGGAGGAGAGGAGGAGACAGAATGTTATGAGGAGGAGAGGAGGAGACAGAATGTTATGAGGAGGAGAGGAGGAGACAGAATGTTATGAGGAGGAGAGGAGGAGACAGAATGTTATGAAGAGGAGAGGAGGAGACAGAATGTTATGAGGAGGAGAGGAGGAGACCGAATGTTGTGAGAAGGAGAGGAGGAGACAGAATGTTATGAGGAGGAGAGGAGGAGACAGAATGTTATGAGGAGGAGAGGAGGAGACAGAATGTTATGAGGAGGAGAGGAGGAGACAGAATGTTATGAGGAGGAGAGGAGAAGATATAGAAGGTTCCGTACCCCCTGGGAAGCTGTACCACAGAGCTCCGTTGATGATGCCTCCGCTCCTGATGAAGGACGCTCCACACCTATTAGAATACACAATATATACGTAATCTAACAGTAATGTTACGAGGAGGAGGAGGAGGAGGAGGAGGAGGCCTCCGCTCCTGATGAAGGACGCTCCACACCTATTAGAATATACAAGATATAGGTCATGTAACAGGGGGCAGTATAATCATTCCTAATAATAGATAGGATTATAAATCACCTCTCTGTGTTGTTGTCGGCCATGCTGGCGTGAGAGTCTGCGTACGTCCGGGCCAGCTGCTTAAACGCCTGCAGAGAGGGACACAGTCAGGTAACCTGTTGGTCAGGTGTATGGTAGGACAGGGTAACTCTTGGTCAGGTGTATGGTAGGACAGGGTAACTCTTGGTCAGGTGTAGGACAGTACAGGGTACCTGTTGGTCAGGTGTATGGTAGGACAGGGTACCTGTTGGTCAGGTGTATGACAGGGTACCTGTTGGTCAGGTGTAGGGGAGAACATCCTCTCTTCATGGAAGTGTCTAGAGAAGTCAAAGGGATAAGAGATCACCAGCTCTCCACCATGGAGGCTAGCAGACTGGACAAACGGCACAGACCTGATCCACTTCATCACTGCGTAGGTCTCTGAAGCTACCTGAGAGAGGAAAGGAGAGAGGAGAAGATGAGAGAGGAGAGGAGAAGAGAGGAGAGTTTTGCCCTGTCCAGGTAGCAGGATCAGCTGTCTATTTCGTCACAAACAGCAGACAGGAGTTATTCAGAGGATCACCAGCTCACACTGTCTGAGTGACATGAGAGAGATGGCTGTTTTCCCCATCACGGATCAGGACCAAAATACTTATCATTAATCAGATCAGGAAAACACATATCCCTTACATAACTGGTTTTATCTAAAATACTCGGGACACCCCTAGTACATACCTTACAGTAAGAATGTCCTGTACCTTACCAAAACAGTAGGAATGTCCTGTACCTTACCAAACCAGTAGGAATGACCTGTACCTTACCAAAACAGTAGGAATGTCCTGTACCTTACCAAAACAGCAGGAATGTCCTGTACCTTACCAAAACAGTAGGAATGCCCTGTACCTTACCAAAACAGTAGGAATGCCCTGTACCTTACCAAAACAGTAGGAATGCCCTGTACCTTACCAAAACAGTAGGAATGACCTGTACCTTACCAAAACAGTAGGAATGTCCTGTACCTTACCAAAACAGTAGGAATGTCCTATACCTTACCAAAACAGTAGGAATGTCCTGTACCTTACCAAAACAGTAGGAATGTCCTGTACCTTACCAAAACAGCAGGAATGTCCTGTACCTTACCAAAACAGCAGGAATGACCTGTACCTTACCAAAACAGTAGGAATGTCATGTACCTTACCAAAACAGTAGGAATGTCCTGTACCTTACCAAAACAGTAGGAATGTCCTGTACCTTACCAAAACAGTAGGAATGACCTATACCTTACCAAAAGAGTAGGAATGACCTATACCTTACCAAAAGAGTAGGAATGACCTATACCTTACCAAAACAGCAGGAATGCCCTGTACCTTACCAAAACAGTAGGAATGACCTGTACCTTACCAAAACAGTAGGAATGTCCTGTACCTTACCAAAACAGTAGGAATGTCCTGTACCTTACCAAAACAGTAGGAATGTCCTGTACCTTACCAAAACAGTAGGAATGACCTGTACCTTACCAAAACAGTAGGAATGACCTGTACCTTACCAAAACAGTAGGAATGTCCTGTACCTTACCAAAACAGTAGGAATGTCCTGTACCTTACCAAAACAGTAGGAATGTCCTGTACCTTACCAAAACAGTAGGAATGACCTGTACCTTACCAAAACAGTAGGAATGACCTGTACCTTACCAAAACAGTAGGAATGACCTGTACCTTACCAAAACAGTAGGAATGTCCTGTACCTTACCAAAACAGTAGGAATGTCCTGTACCTTACCAAAACAGTAGGAATGACCTGTACCTTACCAAAACAGTAGGAATGACCTGTACCTTACCAAAACAGTAGGAATGTCCTGTACCTTACCAAAACAGTAGGAATGACCTATACCTTACCAAAACAGTAGGAATGTCCTGTACCTTACCAAAACAGTAGGAATGACCTGTACCTTACCAAAACAGTAGGAATGACCTGTACCTTACCAAAACAGTAGGAATGCCCTGTACCTTACCAAAACAGTAGGAATGCCCTGTACCTTACCAAAAAGGACTTGCTATAGAGAAGCTAGTTAGATTCGTCATGTGTACACACCTCTCCGATGGCCTCACTGGCACCATCAAACCACCGACACCAATGTAGCAAGATGTTGATACATACCTTCCCAAACCAGTAAGAGTCTGGAATGGGGATGTGGTCAGTGCGGAACCGTTTCATCTTGCGATTCCGGTAGAGAATAGACGTAAGGTCAGGAAAGTTCCGGTTCAAGTCTAGGTTCTGAGCGTTGGTGCGACCCACCGTCCAACCGTTGAGCTCGTGACCCTACACAAACACACAGACGTAGAAACACACACAGGGGGTAAAGGTTGTGACCCTGGGCATGGTTCAACACCACACGACTCTGCAGGAGCATGACGGGGAGGAGTGAAGAGTGAAGCATCATGGGTAATGGAAGACATAGAAGTCATGTCGATTAGAAGAATGTGATTGGATAGGATGAATATAAGAGGTCAGGAGTGTTTCGTTGACCATGTGACCCGGAAGAGGGCCCAGAGATTTTCCCAGTCAAGTCACATGATCGTTCCTTACATAGGGCATAACTTTGGGACAGACTATGTAATCTGTCTGGAGAGAACAAGCTCTCCAGTAAACATTTTTTTTTATTAAAACCTTTATTTAACTAGGCAAGTCAGTTAAGACAAATTCTTATTTAAAATGACGGCCTACACCGGACAAATTTTGCGCCACCCTATTGTACTCCCCATCACAGGTAGTTGTGATAGAGCCTGGATTTGAAACAGGGTGTCTGTTGTGACACCTCTGTACACTGAGATGCAGTGCCTTAGACCGCTGCGCCACTAGGGAGTCCTGGCAGTAGATGGACAAGACATGACATGCTGTTTCTGTGAAGAAGAAGCCCAGAAATCCCTCGGTAGTTTGTAAACACGATGATGAAGAGAATAGAGCTTCCCACTGCCAGCTGTTGGGGAAAACAACAACTAGACGTTCTATCTGTTACAAATATATATATTGTTTGTTATTTTAAGAAAAGCGTTTTTGAGATTTCTAGCTGTGTTATTTCTTCTACCTTAAACACACTTACAATTTTTTTTAATAAAATAGCCACTGTGTTTCCATGACAACAGTCTTACTGACCGCTCTTGCTGATTGGTTAAGGACACTTATCACTCTGTCTCTCTGGTAGTGGGAAGGGCTGAACCAATAGGAGAGCTCAGGTAGATGATAGGCGGTTGGAAAAGGGGCAGGCTTAGAAAGAGAGTGCCCCCCCAACACACATGCTGTCACAGACACTATAATGGAGAAGATAGGAGGCGTGGCCTCTTTCTATCTCTACGCGGCGGTTGGTCGGACCCGGCTTTGACGTTTTTTTTTTTATTTATTCGTGATTTACTTCCTGGTTGTGGTGTGGTTGTTGTTCCGGGTCGTTGCTATCCTCTACCTCGGCGGCCGCCAGCTCGTAACCGTCGGGGTTCATGGATGCCAGGATGTGGATGCGCGTGGTGTTTACGAGCGTCTGGATGCGCTGGTTGCCAAGGAGATACTCGGAACACAGGTACTGGGCCAGGTAGAGCAGCAACTGACGACCCAGGACCTCATTGCCATGCATGTTGCCAACCAGCTTGATCTCCGGTTCCACTGAGGAGGAGGGGGGGATGAGGGAGGGAGAGGGAGAGATGGAGGAGGAAGGGAGAGGGTGAGAGAGACAGGAAAGGAATTGCTCAAGACAAAACCTGTGTCAAAAATTTGAGTTAGAAGACGTTAAGACTCAGGAGATCCTCAACTAGCCCTGTACCAATAGACGTTAAGACACAGGAGATCCTCAACTAGCCCTGTACCAATAGACGTTAAGACACAGGAGATCCTCAACTAGCCCTGTACCAACAGGCTTTAAGACACAGGAGATCCTCAACTAGCCCTGTACCAACAGGCTTTAAGACACAGGAGATCCTCAACTAGCCCTGTACCAACAGGCTTTAAGACACAGGAGATCCTCAACTATCCCTGTACCAACATGCTTTAAGACACAGGAGATCCTCAACTAGCCCTGTATTAACAGGCTGACTTGCCCCATTGCTGTGCAGTTCAAACCCCAGAAATCACTCCACCTTAAATCACTACACACTCACGTAGTTCGTGCCCTCCGGGGTTGTCTGTGAACTCTATGGCCAGGAGGTCTTTCCCCTCTGTTCTGCGTCCGATACTGTAGATATATAGATACACAGATCGGTACTT
This sequence comes from Brachymystax lenok tsinlingensis, assembly GCA_030435695.1. Taxonomy (NCBI): domain Eukaryota; kingdom Metazoa; phylum Chordata; class Actinopteri; order Salmoniformes; family Salmonidae; genus Brachymystax; species Brachymystax lenok. The sequence goes on along the minus strand of CM059810.1, from coordinate 30,252,011 downwards.
TACTCATCCCTGAGGGGATATTTCCTGTCAAAGAAACAGCAGCAGAAAACAGCCAGTACCTGTAGGTGCGGGAGATGTGAGAGCACTTGGCAGCAGTCCTCTTCAGAACGCTGTACATCTGGGCGTTGGAGTGGTATGTGAACTGAATGATGGTGGAGGGTTCGTCTGGAGACAGGTTGGAGAAAGCCACTTCCTGTCTGGCTGAGAGGGAGAGGGCGAAGGAGGAGGGGGGGAGATTAGCTAAATTGGTCATAATTTTCTGAAATATATTTTAAAAACTTCTTCGGGATTGTTGTCCCTTCCATGGGACGGTTGAGCTAACGTAGGCTAATGCGATTAGCATGAGGTTGTAAGTAACACAAACATTTCCCAGGACATAGACATATCTGATATGGGCAGAAAGCTTAAATTATTGTTAATCTAACTGCACTGTCCAATTTACAGTAGCTATTACAGTGAAAGAATACCATGCTATTGTTTGAGGAGCAAGCACAGTTTTGATAATGAAAAGTTATAAATAATCAAATTAGGCACATTTGGGCAGTCTTGATAAAACATTTTGAACAGATATGCAATGGTTCATTGGATCAGTCTAAAACTTTTCACATACACTGATGCCATCTAATGGCCAAAATCTAAATTGCAGCTTCAAATATAATGGTACAAAACAATTCAAAAGAACGGTTGTTTTTTTATCTTTTACCAGATCTAATGTGTTATATTCTCCTACATTCCTTTCACATTTCCAAAAACGTCAAAGTGTTTCCTTTCAAATGGTTCCAAGAATATGCATATCCTTGCTTCAGGGCCTGAGCTACAGGCAGTTAGATTTGGGTATATCATTTTAGGCAAAAACTGAAAAAAAAGGGGCGGACACACATTACGATTGTTCCGATGTTTCATCCATGACATGTTAAATTACTTGATAAGCTCTTTCAAATACATCTGTAATGTGTTTAGGAACTAAAAATGCACTCTGTCCAAACTAGCTTTTCAAGTATTTGTGAATGCTAAGACAAGGTAGAATGTGTGTTTAACATGTTAAAATTCTATTTGGGTTACAGTACAGTAAAAACTCTTATTGTGTAATTATTGTATATTCAACACGTTTTTTTTTAACCTGTACAATTCCGGTAGGGCTACCTCTTAACGGGGCCAGCGGGTCGTGACAGCCTTCCAGGTCGCTGGCGAAGAATCGGTCACAGTCTAGGAAGTAAGGCCATGCCATGTCGATGCCCTCGAACGCGTGGCCACACTCCTTCCTCACCGCCTCACATGCACTGCGGCACGACTTTAGAAGAAGGGGGAAGAAGAAGAAGAAGGAAATATGAGGAGGAGAAGAAGAATACTGTATTAATCCATACGAGATGGACACCCATCCTGTATCCAACCCCTCCAGCACACACACCTTGACTGGTGCAGGGCTGGAACTAAATGTGCTAGCTGGGACACACCTTGACTGGTGCAGGGCTGGAACTAAATGTGCTAGCTGGGACACACCTTGACTGGTGCAGGGCTGGAACTAAATGTGCTAGCTGGGACATACCTTGACTGGTGCAGGGCTGGAACTAAATGTGCTAGCTGGGACATACCTTGACGGGTGCGGGGCTGGATCTAAATGTGCTAGCTGGGACACACCTTGACTGGTGCAGGGCTGGAACTAAATGTGCTAGCTGGGACATACCTTGACGGGTGAGGGGCTGGATCTAAATGTGCTAGCTGGGACACACCTTGACTGGTGCGGGGCTGGAACTAAATGTGCTAGCTGGGACACACATTGACGGGTGAGGGGCTAGAACTAAATGTGCTAGCTGGGACACACCTTGACGGGTGCAGGCTGGAACTAAATGTGCTAGCTGGGACATACCTTGACGGGTGCGGGGCTGGGTAGTTCTTGGCAGCGCGGGGCGAGGACGGAGCACCCCAGCAGACGGATGTCGGGGGAACACTCCCCGTTGAGGAGACCATGGATCACAGAGAGGAGGAGGTACTCCGCTCCAGACTCCACCTCATGACGAGACTGCTGACCTAGGATGTTAGGGAATATGGTCCTGGGGAGAGAGGAGATGAGCGATTGATCAATTGGTTGATTGGTCGATCAGTCCATCGATTGAATGGTCTGTTAATCTGTCGATCTGACGATCGGTCTGTTGAACAGTCAGTCAGTAGGTCAATCAATTGTTTAATCAATAAGTCGAGTTAGTCAAACAATCTGTGAATCAGTCTGTCGATCAGTCAATGAATCAGTCAAGTAGATCAGTCAATGAATCAGTCTGTCGATCAGTCAATGAATCAGTCTGTCGATCAGTCAATGAATCAGTCTGTCGATCAGTCAATGAATCAGTCTGTCGATCAGTCAATGAATTAGTCTGTCGATCAGTCAATGAATCAGTCAAGTAGATCAGAACATATTGGTCATGTTTTTTCTCAAACAAAGTGATTCTCTTTCACCCTAGGGCAGTGCTTCTCAAATAGTGGGGCGCGACCCCCTGTGGGGGCTCTGAGCAATGCCAGGGAGGGCGCGCGAGACCCCGAACAAAGGCACACAGCACATAGCAGGAGATATGAAGTGCAGATAACAAACCCTTAAGAGACACCATGGAACAATATTTAACAGGGATGAAAAGAAAGGCGGAGAGAGACGGAGATAATGAGACAAACGTAAGTCTCCCGAAAGCTAAGACGAGGAAATATGACGAAGCGTATGTTGCGCTTGGCTTCACTGTGACTACGATGGGAGACGAAGAAAGACCGGTATGTTTACTGTGTCTAAACATGTTGGCAGCGGACAGCATGAAGCCAAATAAATTAAGGCGTCACTTAAAGACATTACACCCCCATCACGCCGATTAAGCCGCTTGAGTTTTTTCAGCAAAAACGTGCCGAATATTGCCAACAATCGTCTCGCTTTGTGAATGCTACTTCAGTAAACCAGCGAGCACTGTTAGCATCATATAAGGTGGCGTACCAAATTGGTCAGTGCAAAAAAAAAAAAACCCACTCCATAGCAGAGGAGCTGATACTGCCTGCAGCATTAGACATGGTCTCTGTCATGCTGGTGTCACGGTTCATGAATCCACCGGTTCACTCTGTGTCTGTGTGTGTGTGTGTGTGTGTGTGTGTGTGTGTGTGTGTGTGTGTGTGTGTGTGTGTGTGTGTGTGTGTGTGTGGGTGTGTGGCCGCTGATTGCTCCCGCTCGTTATCAGCGCCAGCTGTTACTCATTGTCTGTGCCCTTATATACTCGTGGTCTTGGTCTAGTGTTTGTCGGTTCGTTGTCTTGTTTCCCTGTGCGTGTGTTCGCCTTTGGTTCTGTTCTCCGCTGGACTCTACGTTCGCCCTCTCTCCTGTGGAGGACTCTATGTTTGGGCACGTTCAGGATCGCCAGTCTGGGAATCCCTCGTCGCTCGCTACGTACAGAGGATTGGGTTTCCCTGCAGCCTCGGCGCTGTTCAGACCCAGACACTTACGAACACATCCCATTTACCTGTACCTGTTATTTACCTCCTGGAATTGCTACAATAAATATTGAACTGTACTCGCTACTGAATCCTCTGTCCTTTTCACGTGACAGCTGGATGACGCAAGTGCTGCAAAAATTAAAACTATCCCTCTGTCCAATGACACTGATCAATTTCAATTTATTATTTTTTATTGATTATATTTAATTTTATTTTTCAGTATCAAATGTTCAAAAAAAATTTACACTTTAAATAAGGATTTAATTTTATTTATTTTTTTCAGGCAAATTGATGCGCTTTAAGTCTTTTCTGTTACAGACTAAAAAACTATGTTAATAAAGTTATTCTTTGTTGTAAGTTGATCTATATTGATTTTTTCTTTTTTTGTTTTCTTTAATGTTAATAAGGATACAATGTTATGCAGAGGTGTACTTATAACAATTATATAGACAAATGATACTATTTACAGTCGCGACGGAGAGTTGGGGGGCGCGAAATGTTTACTTCTTCCTAGGGGGGGCGTAACAGAAAATAATTGAGAAGCACTGCCCTAGGGTAAGGGGCGGAACCCCCCTATGGGCCCTGGTCAAAAGTACTGCACTATATAGGGAATAGTGTGCCATTTGGGATGCACCCTCTGTCTATAGTAAGGGAGGGTAACCTGAAGACTCACCTGGAGTAGTCCAGGTCGTTGCAGTAACCCAGGTTAATCTCTGAACACACTGCTGCAGTGGAGAGCGGAGGGGTGAGGGTTAGGGGTAAGAGGAGGACACAACATTTTGGATCATTCAGATATGTTATGTAGAACAAACATGCTTCTCTGACAAATAGAACTAGGAGTCATGTCGGCTGTAGTCATGGCATTTCTATCTGCATTGTTGGACAACGTTTGGCAACTGAACCTGGTCACACTTTACTGTCTACTTTGTTGATGAAATTATGTTTTAGGATTTACTCAAGACCTAAGGGACTTTACCCAGCTAGCAGCACATTTGGATCCTTGGAAGTTGTGAGAAAGTACAATTTTGGTTTCTCATTCGTTCTGGGAACAAAGATATAGGTTTCCTGACATGTAAAATGGAACATTTTGCCTGTTCTTGGAACGTACATTTTTAGGTTGCAGGGAGGTTCTGCGAACATTGCAGGGAGGTTCTGAGAACGTTGCAGGGAGGTTCTGAGAATGTTGCAGGGAGGTTCTGAGAACGTTGCAGGGAGGTTCTGAGAACGTTGCAGGGAGGTTCATTTTAAAAGGCTAATTGATCATTAGAAAACCCTTTTGCAATTATGTTAGCACAGCTGAAAACTGTTGTCCTGATTAAAGAAGCAATACAACTGGCCTTCTTTATACTAGTTGAGTATCTGGAGCATCAGCATTTGTGGGTTAGATTACAGGCTCAAAATGGCCAGAAACAAATAACTTTATTCTGAAACTCGTCGGTCTATTCTTGTTCTGAGAAATGAAGGCCAAGAAACTGAAGATCTCTTACAATGCTGTGTACTACTCCCTTCACAGAACAGCGCAAACTGGCTCTAACCAGAATAGAAAGAGGAGTGGGAGGCCCCGGTGCACAACTGAGCAAGAGGACAAATACATTAGAGTGTCTAGTTTGAGAAACAGACGCCTCACAAGTCCTCAACTGGCAGCTCCATTAAATAGTACCCGCAAAACACCAGTCTCAAAGTCAACAATGAAGATGTGACTCCGGGATGCTGGCTTTCAAGGCAGAGTTCCTCTGTCCAGTGTCTGTACTCTTTTGCCCATGTTAATCTTTTCTTTTTATTGGCCAGTCTGAGATATGGCTTTTTATTTGCAATTCTGCCTAGAATGAATTTGTTTTAAAATAACATTCTCTGAACATTACAACATTTTTTGTTGTTGTTAACAATACATATCTCTATTACCACTTGAAGTGATATCTATATACCTGTATGTTACATAAACCCAGACGGACAGGTGACAGTACAGAACATCCCCCACAGGGTCCTAACTAATGTTCCTGCCTTCTCTGAGACTACAGAGGTGTTCCAAACAGCACCCTAGGCCCTATTGTCCCTGGGCAGAAGTAGTGCACTATATATATATATATTTACCTTCATTTTACTAGGCAAGTAAGTTAAGAACTAATTCTTATTTTCAATGACGGCCTAGGAACAGTAGGTTAACTGCCTGTTCAGGGGCAGAACAACAGATTTGTACCTTGTCAGCTCGGGGAATTGAACTTTCGGTTACTAGTCCAATGCTCTAACCACTTGGCTACCCTGCCGCCCCATATAGTGAACAGTCTGCCATTTGGGATGCACAAAGACATCTATGTACAGGCTTGTTCCATCCTGCTACATTGTGCATGTAAAGGAATTTGACTCTGTTAAATGGTACTGCCAATGAACAACAAACAGAATATATAGACAATAAACAGAATATACTGACAATAAACAGAATATACAGACAATCAATTAAAATAATATACAGACAACAAACAGAATATACAGGCTATAAACAGAATATACAGACAATAAACAGAATATACAGACAATAAACAGAATATACAGGCAATAAACAGAATATACAGACAATCAACTAAAATAATATACAGACAACAAACAGAATATACAGGCAACAAACAGAACATATAGACAATAAACAGAATATACAGACAATTAACAGAATATACAGACAATAAACAGAATATACAGACAATAAACAGAATATACAGGCAATAAACAGAATATACAGACAATCAATTAAAAGAATATACAGACAACAAACAGAATACACAGACAACAAACAGAACATATTGACAATAAACAGAATATACAGACAATTAACAGAATATATAGACAATAAACAGAATATACAGACAATAAACAGAATATACTGACAATAAACAGAATATACAGACAATAAACAGAATATACTGACAATAAACAGAATATACAGACAATCAATTAAAAGAATATACAGACAATTAATATAATATACAGGCTATAAACAGAATATACAGACAATAAACAGAATATACAGACAATAAACAGAATATACAGGCAATAAACAGAATATACAGACAATCAACTAAAATAATATACAGACAACAAACAGAATATACAGGCAACAAACAGAACATATAGACAATAAACAGAATATACAGACAATTAACAGAATATACAGACAATAAACAGAATATACAGACAATAAACAGAATATACAGGCAATAAACAGAATATACAGACAATCAATTAAAAGAATATACAGACAACAAACAGAATACACAGACAACAAACAGAACATATAGACAATAAACAGAATATACAGACAATCAATTAAAAGAATATACAGACAACAAACAGAACATATAGACAATAAACAGAATATACAGACAATTAACAGAATATACAGACAATAAACAGAATATACAGACAATAAACAGAACATACAGACAATAAACAGAATATACTGACAACAAACAGAACATACAGACAATAAACAGAATATACAGACAATCAATTAAAAGAATATACAGACAATAAACAGAATATACAGACAATTAACAGAATATACAAACAATAAACAGAATATACAGACAATCAATTAAAATAATATACAGACAACAAACAGAATATACAGGCTATAAACAGAATATACAGACAATAAACAGAATATACAGACAATAAACAGAATATACAGGCAATAAACAGAATATACAGACAATCAACTAAAATAATATACAGACAACAAACAGAATATACAGGCAACAAACAGAACATATAGACAATAAACAGAATATACAGACAATTAACAGAATATACAGACAATAAACAGAATATACAGACAATAAACAGAATATACAGGCAATAAACAGAATATACAGACAATCAATTAAAAGAATATACAGACAACAAACAGAATACACAGACAACAAACAGAACATATTGACAATAAACAGAATATACAGACAATTAACAGAATATATAGACAATAAACAGAATATACAGACAATAAACAGAATATACTGACAATAAACAGAATATACAGACAATAAACAGAATATACTGACAATAAACAGAATATACAGACAATCAATTAAAAGAATATACAGACAATTAATAGAATATACAGGCTATAAACAGAATATACAGACAATAAACAGAATATACAGACAATAAACAGAATATACAGGCAATAAACAGAATATACAGACAATCAACTAAAATAATATACAGACAACAAACAGAATATACAGGCAACAAACAGAACATATAGACAATAAACAGAATATACAGACAATTAACAGAATATACAGACAATAAACAGAATATACAGACAATAAACAGAATATACAGGCAATAAACAGAATATACAGACAATCAATTAAAAGAATATACAGACAACAAACAGAATACACAGACAACAAACAGAACATATAGACAATAAACAGAATATACAGACAATCAATTAAAAGAATATACAGACAACAAACAGAACATATAGACAATAAACAGAATATACAGACAATTAACAGAATATACAGACAATAAACAGAATATACAGACAATAAACAGAACATACAGACAATAAACAGAATATACTGACAACAAACAGAACATACAGACAATAAACAGAATATACAGACAATCAATTAAAAGAATATACAGACAATAAACAGAATATACAGACAATTAACAGAATATACAAACAATAAACAGAATATACAGACAATTAACAGAATATACAAACAATAAACAGAATATACAGACAATAAACAGAACATACAGACAATAAACAGAATATACAGACAATAAACAGAATATACAGACAATTAACAGAATATACAAACAATAAACAGAATATACAGACAATTAACAGAATATACAGGCAACAAACAGAATATACAGACAACAAACAGAATATATAGACAATCAATTAAAAGAATATACAGACAACAAACAGAATATACAGACAATTAACAGAATATACAAACAATAAACAGAATATACAGACAATAAACAGAACATACAGACAATAAACAGAATATACAAACAATAAACAGAATATACAGACAATAAACAGAACATACAGACAATAAACAGAATATACAGACAATAAACAGAATATACAGACAATTAACAGAAAATACAAACAATAAACAGAATATACAGACAATTAACAGAATATACAGGCAACAAACAGAATGTACAGACAACAAACAGAACATACAGACAATAAACAGAATATACAGACAATAAACAGAATATACAGACAATAAACAGAACATATAGACAATAAACAGAATATACAGGCAACAAGCAGAATATACAGACAATAAACAGAATATACAGACAATAAACAGAATATACAGACAATAAACAGAATATACAGACAATAAACAGAATATACAGACAATAAACAGAATATACAGACAATAAACAGAATGTACAGACAACAAACAAGCAGAATATACAGACAATAAACAGAATATACAGACAACAAGCAGAACATATAGACAATAAACAGAATATCCAGACAGGCAATAAACAGAATATACAGGCAATAAACAGAATATCCAGACAATAAACAGAATATCCAGATATATAGATGATTTTGACAGAAATCCACGTGGTATGTACCGTATAAACACTGTAAGCTACAGTGCACAGCTATACGGTTGACATGGACTATCATACCATAAGATATATTTTCCGTGTTTACATTTATTTATTTTCTTATAAGAATAAAAAGTTCAGTGAACCACTTACGTTTTTCTTCAGCTGGACTGTTGCATCTTCCTGCAAAATACAAAACACATCACAACAGAAGTACATGTAACCTACTGCAGCGGTTCTATACCCTCTCCTTGAGAACCCCCAGACTTGATGTAACCTACTGCAGTGGTTCTATACCCTCTCCTGGAGAACCCCCAGACTTGATGTAACCTACTGCAGCGGTTCTATACCCTCTCCTGGAGAACCCCCAGACTTGATGTAACCTACTGCAGTGGTTCTATACCCTCTCCTGGAGAACCCTCAGACTTGATGTAACCTACTGCAGTGGTTCTATACCTTCTCCTAGAGAACCCCCAGACTTGATGTAACCTACTGCAGCGGTTCTATACCCTCTCCTGGAGAACCCCCAGACTTGATGTAACCTACTGCAGTGGTTCTATACCCTCTCCTGGAGAACCCCCAGACTTGATGTAACCTACTGCCGTGGTTCTATACCCTCTCCTGGAGAACCCCCAGACTTGATGTAACCTACTGCCGTGGTTCTATACCCTCTCCTGGAGAACCCCCAGACTTGATGTAACCTACTGTAGCGGTTCTCCAACATCACCTTGAGAACCCCCAGACTTGATGTAGCCTACTGCAGTGGTTCTATACCCTCTCCTGGAGAACCCCCAGACTTGATGTAACCTACTGCAGCGGTTCTATACCCTCTCCTGGAGAACCCCCAGACTTGATTTAACCTACTGCAGTGGTTCTATACCCTCTCCTGGAGAACCCCCAGACTTGATTTAGTCTACTGCAGTGGTTCTATACCCTCTCCTGGAGAACCCCCAGACCTTATTTACCTACTGCAGTGGTTCTCCAACATCTCATTGAGAACCCCCCAGACTTTATTTAGCCTACTGCAGTGGTTCTCCAGCATCTGATTCAACTTGTAAACTAATCACCAAGTCCTTGACCAGGTGAATCAGGTGAGATAGTTCAGCACTACAACGACGTGGTGAAACATCTGGGGGGTCCCAGAGGAGAGGATTGAGGAGCACTGGCCTGGTGTTTTAGTTGGAGCAACGTTGGTGAAACATCTGGGGGGTCCCAGAGGAGAGGATTGAGGAGCACTGGCCTGGTGTTTTAGTTGGAGCAACGTTGGTGAAACATCTGGGGGGTCCCAGAGGAGAGGATTGAGGAGCACTGGCCTGGTGTTTTAGTTGGAGCAACGTTGGTGAAACATCTGGGGGGTCCCAGAGGAGAGGATTGAGGAGCACTGGCCTGGTGTTTTAGTTGGAGCAACGTTGGTGAAACATCTGGGGGGTCCCAGAGGAGAGGATTGAGGAGCACTGGCCTGGTGTTTTAGTTGGAGCAACGTTGGTGAAACATCTGGGGGGTCCCAGAGGAGAGGATTGAGGAGCACTGGCCTGGTGTTTTAGTTGGAGCAACGTTGGTGAAACATCTGGGGGGTCCCAGAGGAGAGGATTGAGGAGCACTGGCCTGGTGTTTTAGTTGGAGCAACGTTGGTGAAACATCTGGGGGGTCCCAGAGGAGAGGATTGAGGAGCACTGGCCTGGTGTTTTAGTTGGAGCAACGTTGGTGAAACATCTGGGGGGTCCCAGAGGAGAGGATTGAGGAGCACTGGCCTGGTGTTTTAGTTGGAGCAACGTTGGTGAAACATCTGGGGGGTCCCAGAGGAGAGGATTGAGGAGCACTGGCCTGGTGTTTTAGTTGGAGCAACGTTGGTGAAACAGACGCAGACTAGAGGGAAGGTCAAACGTAAAACATCGCTTCCAGATAGAACGTCAGGCACCGGCATAGACGAAGCGTCAACATCTGTGATGACATTAACAGATACAGTGCCTTACAAAAAAAAATATTCATCCCCCTTGGCGTTTTTCCTATTTTGTTGCACTGCAACCTGTAATTTGAATGGATGTTTATTTGGATTTCATGGAATGGACACAAAATAGTCCAAATTGGTGAAGTGAAATGAGAAAATTAAAAGTTAAAGTGGTGCGTGCATATGTATTCACCCCCCTTTGCTATGAAGCCCCTGAATAAGATCTGGTGCAAACAATTACCTTCAGAAGTCACATCATTAGTTAAATAAAGTCCACCTGTGTGCAATCTAAGTGTCATATCATCTCAGTATATATACACACCTGTTCTGAAAGGCCCCAGAGTCTGCAACACCGCTAAGCAAGGGGCACCACCAAGCAAGCGGCACCATGAAGACCGAGGAGCTCTCTAAACAGGTCAGGGACAAAGTCGTGGAGAAGTACAGACCAGGGTTTTGTTATAAAAAACAAAATTCGGAAACTTTGAAAATCCCACGAAGCACCATTAAATTCATTATTAAAAAATGGAAAGAATATGGCACCACAACAAACCTGCCAAGAGAGGACTGCCCACCAAAACTCACAGACCAGGCAAGGAGGGCATTAATCAGAGAGGCAACAAAGAGACCAAAGATAACCCTGAAGGAGCTGCAAAGCTCCACAGCAGAGATTGGAGTATCTATCCATAGGACCACTTTAAGCCGTACACTCCACAGAGCTGGGCTTTACGGAAGAGTGGCCAGAAAAAAGCCATTGCTTAAAGAAAAATTAAGCAACACGTTTGGTGTTTGTCAAAAGGCATGTGGGAGACTCCCCAAACATATGGAAGAAGGTACTCTGGTCAGATGAGACTAAAATGTAACTTTTGGCCATCAAGGAAAACGCTATGTCTGGCATAAACCCAACACCTCTCATCACCCCGAGAACACCATCCCCACAGTGAAGCATGGTGGTGGCAGCAGCAGCATGCTGTGGGGATGTTTTTCATCGGCAGGGACTGGAAAACTGGTCAGAATTGAAGGAGTGATGGATGGCCCTAATACAGGGACATTTTCAAGGGAAACATGTTTCGGTCTTCCAGAGATTTGAGACTGGGACTGAGGTTCACCTTCCAGCAGAACAATGACCCTAAGCATACTACTAAAGCAACACTCGAGTGGTTTAAGGGGAAACATTTAGAAATCTTGGAATGGCCTAGTCAAAGCCCAGACCTCAATCCAATTGAGAATCTGTGGTATGAGTTAAAGATTGCTGTGCGCCAGCGGAACCCATCCAACTTGAAGGAGCTGGAGCAGTTTTGCCTTGTAGAATGGGCAAAAATCCCAGTGGCTAGATGTGCCAAGCTTATAGAGACATACCCTAAGAGACTTGCAGCTGTAATTGCTGCAAAAGTACTGACTTTGGGGGGGTGAATAGTTATACACGTTTTTTGTATTTTTTCTTGTTTGTTTCAAAATAAAAAATATGTTGTATCTTCAAAGTGGTAGGCATGTTGTGTAAATCAAATGATACAAACCCCCCCAAAAATCTATTTTAATTCCAGGTTGTAAGGCAACAAAATAGGAAAAATGCCAAGGGGGGTGTGAATACTTTCGCAAGCCACTGTAGAACGTCAGACACCAACACAGACGAAGAATCAACATCTGTGATGACATTTACTTTGACATTTTTTTATAAAATTATATTGCACTGAAACAGATACTGCGGGTTGGACTTAAAATACTGATAACCTGACTTGAAATACTAGTAACATGACTTAAAATACTATTAACCTGACTTGAAATACTAGTAACCTGACTTGAAATACTAGTAACCTGACTTGAAATACTAGTAACCTGACTTGAAATACTAGTAACCTGACTTGAAATACTAGTAACCTGACTTGAAACTCAAATTGAGTTTGAGTAAATTTTGTATTTTTTACAGGGACAGTGCACATGAACGTTTCTATACAGAAACCCAGCCTAAAACCCCAAACAGCCAAGCCATGCAGATGTAAAACCACTGGGTAGCTAGTCTGGATGGACCGCTAGGCTGCAGTAAACAAACACTATCCACTTTTCTAAAAAAATCACATGAAAAAAATTAATAAAAGGCAATTATCTCAGAAACGACCTGGTGACCTACTTCAATAGCTCCATGATGCATAACCAGCCATGAAGAGGATGAATGAATACAGTGGTACTTTACCCAAAGCCTCGTCTCCAGGCTGGCAGAACCGTTGAGGGGCGCACCAGCATATCGGCAGAACATGGAAGAGGGTAAAAACGGCTAGAAACGTCTTATATTCCGTTGTGTCCATAGTGATGTGGCAGGCTTGGATACGGAGCAAATCTGCTACACACTCCGGTAATTACACTACACTACCTTCCACAGATTAAATCTCTCTCTCTCTCTCTCTCTCTCTCTCTCTCTCTCTCTCTCTCTCTCCTACCTCCCACAGTTGAAAACGTGTTCTTCTCTCCCTCTCTGTCTCTCCCTGCACCCCCACAGCCAGGAAAGTCAGGAGAATGTTCTTCCAGTAGATCATATTACAGAAGCCATCCAGGCTGTGTGTGTGTGTGGGTTGGGGGGGAAGACAAAAGAGGAACATGTCCTATTGTGTGTGTTGAACGGGTGGAATTACATGTAAAGAGCTCTTAGTTTATACTTTGTGACGTCAGAGAGAAGAGACAAGACTCTGTTATTACTGGAAGCTGTATGAGGAATTTCAGGTCTGTCTCTGTGTGCCTGCGTGTGTGTGTGTGTGTGTGTGTGTGTGCTAATCGCATTAGCCTACGTTAGTTCAACCGTCCCCTCCGCCGATCCCACTCTGTATGATACCTTGTTGGTCCTATGAAGTGCTCTACTTTTGACCAGGGCTCATAAGGAATATGCAGTTTAGTGTTCCATTTTTACGGTTAATAAATAACTACTGAAACCATTTTAGAATCATGTCTTTATCGTACTAAAGTTCACTCTGACTGCAAACACACACACTCACTGTCAATACAACTCAATGTAAAACTAGTGTCCATTGAAAACAGCTCTGAAGACAAACACAAACACACACACAAACACACACACACACACACACACACTCACTGTTAATACAACTCAATGTAAAACTAGTGTCCATTGAAAACAGCTCTGAAGACCCTCTCCTCTATAAAACAGGCTAATGAAAACAGCCATTGTTGCCAGGAATGTGAAGTATGTTACTCAGGGAGCCTTCTGAGGTATGGAGGGATACCTTATTAAGGACACTTATATACACACACCGAATACACACACACACCGAACACACACACACACACCGAATATACACACACACACACACACACCGAACACACACACCGAATACACACACACACCGAACACACACACCGAACACACACACACACCGAACACACACACACACACCGAATACACACACACACCGAACACACACACACACCGAACACACACACCGAATACACACACACCCCGAACACACACACCGAATACACACACACACACACACACCGAACACACACACACACACCGGACACACACACACACACACCGAATACACACACACACCGAACACACACACACCGAACACACAGACACACCGAACACACACACACACCGAACACACACACACCGAATACACACACACACACACACACACACACACACACACACACACACCCAAACAAACACACTCACACAAACACATACACAAACCCGAACACACACACTCACACACACGTGCGTGCACACACACACACACACACACTTCGAGTCGATATGCACAATTTCTCCACCACAGGCGACTTCTCAGACTGTAGAAACATGAGAGCAACATGAGAGCTTCATGAGAGCAACTCACACCACTACTGGGTTACAATTGGACTATAAGGCTCGTGTGAATGTCCTGTTTACAGTTTTTTACAACTGCTTACACACGTTTTCAAAACTGTCTCCTTTTTTTTTCAAAACTCTACACACAATTCCCGACTGCCTCTGATCTGGAGGATTCACTAAACACAAATGCTTCATTTGCAAATTACGTCTGAGTGTTGTAGTTGTAGCCCCCCCGGCTATCCGTACATTTGTTTAAAACACAAGACGTCTGGTTTTCTTAATATAAGGAATGTTTAATTATTCATACTTTTACTGTAACTTTTGATACTTAAGTATCTTTAAAATCAAATACTTTTAGACTTTTACTCAAGTAGTATTTTACTGGGTGACTTTTACTGGAGTCATTTTCTATGAAGGTATCTTTACTTTTACTCAAGTGTGACAATTGGGTACATTTTCCACCACTGGTTGACCATAATAAAATGAGGCCCAGATTGGGAATTTTGCCAGGACTCCGGGGTTAACACCCCTACTCTTGTAATAAGTACCCTGGGATCTGTAGTGACCACAGAGAGTCAGGATACTTAACGTCCCATTCAAAAGACAGCACCATACACAGGCATATACATCTTTTTTAGACCAGAGGAAAGAGTGCCTCCTACTGGTCCTCCAACACCACTTCCAGTAGCATCTGGTCTCCCATCCAGGCACTGAACAGGACCAACCCTGCTCAGCTTCAGAGTCAAGCCAGCAGTGGGATGCAGCGTGCTATGCTATCAGCCTACATCAATGAGCTTTAGCATTCTAGCAAACAACTGCTGCATCCAATAACCCTCGATACTCTAACCCTCTATACTCTAACCCTCTATACTCCAACCCTCTATACTCCAACCCTCTATACTCTAACCCTCTATACTCCAACCCTCTATACTCTAACCCTCTATACTCTAACCCTCTATACTCCAACCCTCTATACTCTAACCCTCTATACCCTAACTTTCTATACCCTAACCCTCTATACTCTAACCGTCTATACTCTAACCCTCTACACTCTAACCCTCTACACTCTAACCCTCTACACTCTAACCCTCTATACTGTAATCCTCTATACTCTAACCCTCTATACTCTAACCCTCTATACTCCAACCCTCTATACCCTAACCCTCTATACCCTAACCCTCTATACTCTAACCCTCTATACTCCAACCCTCTATACTCTAACCCTCTATACTCCAACCCTCTATACTCTAACCCTCTATACTCCAACCCTCTATACTCTAACCCTCTATACTCCAACCCTCTATACTCTAACCCTCTATACTCTAACCCTCTACACTCTAACCCTCTACACTCTAACCCTCTATACTCTAACCCTCTACACTCTAACCCTCTATACTCTAACCCTCTATACTCTAACCCTAATCCTCTATTCTCATCTTATCATCTCATGTTTACACAA
Organism: Brachymystax lenok tsinlingensis; assembly: GCA_030435695.1. Lineage (NCBI taxonomy): Eukaryota > Metazoa > Chordata > Actinopteri > Salmoniformes > Salmonidae > Brachymystax > Brachymystax lenok. The sequence continues at coordinate 30,235,721 of CM059810.1, read as the reverse complement.
ATTAAATAAAACATATATAAATAATAGAACACATATAAATATCTTATGAACACTTATTAAGGTAATTAGTGGAATCTGATTGGCACAGATTACAACTGTTTTAATAAACAGACATTTGAGGACTAAAACCCAGTTTGCCACGTCAGGCCAGTCCACAGTTATGGTAAACACTCCCATCTAGTGGCCAGCGACACTTCTCCGGTTTGACCACTAGATGACGCCACACTCCTCGTTTAGTAAATGGGAGAATCTACAATTGCATCTCCACGCGTCCTCTCTTCTAGCCTCCTTCTCAAAAACCCAATGGAGTAGTTGGTCAGAGATGGCGAACAGAGGGCTCCCGAGTGGTGCAGGGTTCTAAGGCACTGCATCTCAGTGCTAAGAGGCATCACTACAGTCCCTGGTTCGATTCCAGGCTGTATCACATCTAGCCATGATTGGGAGTCCCATAGGGTGGTGCACCATTTGCCCAGCGTTGTCCTGGGGTAGGCCGTCATTGTAAATAAGAATTTGTTCTTAACTGACTCGCCTAGTTAAATGAAGGTTACATTTATTTATTTTAAATACTGTGATCTTCTCGTTCAACGGGTTTTGAAAATGGAAGCGAAGCGAGAGGTTGCGAGGAATCAAGGAACCATTACACATCATATTCACTTCTTTAAAAAATTAAAAATAAACTACTTTTGAACAAATGTTAAGATTTTGTTCATGTGCCTGTGATAGAAACACCACAGTGAGATCTATCTATCTATCTAGTTCAGGGGAAGAACGA
>CM059810.1:30224949-30229949 GCA_030435695.1 Brachymystax lenok tsinlingensis | reverse complement strand
AGCTGAACTAAAGGGCATCTACAGCTGAACTAAAGGGCATCTACAGCTGAACTAAAGGGCATCTACAGCTGAACTAAAGGGCATCTACAGCTGAACTAAAGGGCATCTACAGCTGAACTAAAGGCCATCTACAGCTGAACTAAAGGGAAACTACAGCTGAATTAAAGGGCGTCTACAGCTGAACTAAAGGGAAACTACAGGTGAACTAAAGGCCATCTACAACTGAACTAAAGGGCACCTACAGCTGAACTAAAGGGCATCTACAGCTGAACTAAAGGGCGTCTACAGCTGAACTAAAGGGCATCTACAGCTGAACTAAAGGGCATCTACAGCTGAACTAAAGGGCACCTACAGCTGAACTAAAGGGAAACTACAGCTGAACTAAAGGGCATCTACAGCTGAACTAAAGGGCATCTACAGCTGAACTAAAGGGCACCTACAGCTGAACTAAAGAGAAACTACAGCTGAACTAAAGGGCATCTACAGCTGAACTAAAGGGCACCTACAGCTGAACTAAAGGGAAACTACAGCTGAACTAAAGGGCATCTACAACTGAACTAAAGGGCATCTACAGCTGAACTAAAGGGCATCTACAGCTGAACTAAAAGATAACAATCCAAAAATAAAACATTTTTAGATTTTCCCAGACCTCAAAAGTGGTCTCCTGTTGTGGTTTAAACATTCCTGTAGACTTTAAACATCCAATTTTGCTGTTTTACTATTTAAAGTCTGACTTTGAGTGTGGAAACTTGTGCTGGCATTGCTTCCAGAGGCAGTTTGGAACTGCAGTGGTGAGTGTCGCAACTGAAGACAGAGTAATTGAACACGCTACGTGATTCAGCGGCCCCGTTCTGCGAGCTTGTGTGGCCGACCACTTCTCGGCTGAGCCGTTGTTGCTCCTAGACATTTCCATTTCACAATAACAGCACAAACAGTTGACCGGGGGCAGCTGTAGCAAGGCAGATATTAGATAAACTGACTTGTTTGAAAGGTGGCATTCTATGTCAGTGCCACATTGAATATCACTGAGCACTTCAGCAAGGCCATTTTTTTTAAACCTTTATTTAACTAGGCAAGTCAGTTAAGAACAAATTCTTATTTACAATGACGGCCTAGGAACAGCGGGTTAACTGTCTTGTTCAGGGGCAGAATGACAGATTTTTTACCTTGTCAGCTCGGGGATTCGATCTAGCAACCTTTCGCTTAATGGCCCAAAACTCTAACCACTAGGCTACCTGCCGCCATTCCACTGCCAATGTTTTCTAAGCAGATTGCATGGCTGTGTGCTCGATTTTATACCATCTGTACAGTGTAGTGTAGTTCCTCGGCGTACACATCACGGACAAACTGAAATGGTCCACCCACACAGACAGCGTGGTGAAGAAGGCGCAACAGCGCCTCTTCAACCTCAGGAGGCTGAAGAAATTTGGCTTGTCACCAAAAACACTCACAAACTTTTACAGATGCACAATCGAGAGCATCCTGTCGGGCTGTATCACCGCCTGGTACGGCAACTGCTCCGCCCACAACCGGAAGGCTCTCCAGAGGGTAGTGAGGTCTGCACAACGCATCACCGGGGGTAAACTACCTGCCCTCCAGGACACCTACACCACCCGATGTCACAGGAAGGCCAAAAAGATCATCAAGGACAACAACCACCCGAGCCACTGCCTGTTCACCCCGCTATCATCCAGAAGGCGAGGTCAGTACAGGTGCATCAAAGCTGGGACCGAGAGACTGAAAAACAGTTTCTATCTCAAGGCCATCAGACTGTTAAACAGCCATCACTAACATTGAGTGGCTGCTACCAACATACTGACTTAAATCTCTAGCCACTTTAATAATAAAAAATTGGATATAATAAATGTATCACTAGTCACTTTAAACAATGCCACTTTATATAATGTTTACATACCCTACATTACTCATCTCATATGTATATACTGTACTCTACTATCTACTGCATCTTGCCTATGGCGTTCGGGCATCGCTCATCCAGATATTTACAGTGAGGGAAAAAAGTATTTGATCCCTGCTGATTTTGTACGTTTGCCCACTGACAAAGAAATTATCAGTCTATCATTTTAATGGTAGGTTTATTTGTCCATTCAGTCCTCCAGTAGCTAGGTTTCCATTCAGTCCACCAGTAGCTAGGTGTCCATTCAGTCCACCAGTAGCTAGGTTTCCATTCAGTCCACCAGTAGCTAGGTGTCCATTCAGTCCACCAGTAGCTAGGTTTCCATTCAGTCCACCAGTAGCTAGGTTTCCATTCAGTCCACCAGTAGCTAGGTTTCCATTCAGTCCACCAGTAGCTAGGTGTCCATTCAGTCCACCAGTAGCTAGGTTTCCATTCAGTCCACCAGTAGCTAGGTTTCCATTCAGTCCACCAGTAGCTAGGTTTCCATTCAGTCCACCAGTAGCTAGGTTTCCATTCAGTCCACCAGTAGCTAGGTGTCCATTCAGTCCACCAGTAGCTAGGTTTCCATTCAGTCCACCAGTAGCTAGGTTTCCATTCAGTCCACCAGTAGCTAGGTTTCCATTCAGTCCACCAGTAGCTAGGTTTCCATTCAGTCCACCAGTAGCTAGGTGTCCATTCAGTCCACCAGTAGCTAGGTTTCCATTCAGTCCACCAGTAGCTAGGTTTCCATTCAGTCCACCAGTAGCTAGGTTTCCATTCAGTCCACCAGTAGCTAGGTTTCCATTCAGTCCACCAGTAGCTAGGTGTCCATTCAGTCCACCAGTAGCTAGGTTTCCATTCAGTCCACCAGTAGCTAGGTTTCCATTCAGTCCACCAGTAGCTAGGTGTCCATTCAGTCCACCAGTAGCTAGGTTTCCATTCAGTCCACCAGTAGCTAGGTTTCCATTCAGTCCACCAGTAGCTAGGTTTCCATTCAGTCCACCAGTAGCTAGGTGTTCATTCAGGCCCCCAGTAGCTAGGTTTCCATTCAGTCCACCAGTAGCTAGGTTTCCATTCAGTCCACCAGTAGCTAGGTGTCCATTCAGGCCCCCAGTAGCTAGGTTTCCATTCAGTCCACCAGTAGCTAGGTTTCCATTCAGTCCACCAGTAGCTAGGTGTCCATTCAGTCCACCAGTAGCTAGGTGTCCATTCAGTCCACCAGTAGCTAGGTTTCCATTCAGTCCACCAGTAGCTAGGTGTCCATTCAGTCCACCAGTAGCTAGGTGTCCATTCAGTCCACCAGTAGCTAGGTTTCCATTCAGTCCACCAGTAGCTAGGTTTCCATTCAGTCCACCAGTAGCTAGGTGTCCATTCAGTCCACCAGTAGCTAGGTTTCCATTCAGTCCACCAGTAGCTAGGTTTCCATTCAGTCCACCAGTAGCTAGGTTTCCATTCAGTCCACCAGTAGTGTCGTGGAAAAAATGATATTCATACAAGACACTTGTGAATTCAATAACACCTTTAATTAGCACAATCAAAGGTTGAGCCGTGACCCGGATCACAACTGACTCTGTGTTCCAGAGCACAGCCTTTATAGCATTTCTATAGGCAGCCTCAAACATATGTTTTCACTTAAAAGTGAAACGTGTGGAACGTGCAGTTTTTCAGCTGAGGCAACCCTTGACATACGTTTCTACTTAAAAGGTGTGCCATGCATTCTGTTCAGAAATGAGAAAATGCAACATAATGGTATTAAAATATCTACAACAGTAGCTAGGTTTCCATTCAGTCCACCAGTAGCTAGGTTTCCATTCAGTCCACCAGTAGCTAGGTTTCCATTCAGTCCACCAGTAGCTAGGTTTCCATTCAGTCCACCAGTAGCTAGGTTTCCATTCAGTCCACCAGTAGCTAGGCTTCCATTCAGTCCACCAGTAGCTAGGTGTCCATTCAGTCCACCAGTAGCTAGGTTTCCATTCAGTCGACCAGTAGCTAGGTGTCCATTCAGTCCACCAGTAGCTAGGTTTCCATTCAGTCCACCAGTAGCTAGGTGTCCATCCAGTCCACCAGTAGCTAGGTTTCCATTCAGTCCACCAGTAGCTAGGTTTCCATTCAGTCCACCAGTAGCTAGGTTTCCATTCAGTCCACCTGTAGCTAGGTTTCCATTCAGTCCACCAGTAGCTAGGTTTCCATTCAGTCCACCTGTAGCTAGATGTCCATTCAGGCCCCCAGTAGCTAGGTGTCCATTCAGTCCACCAGTAGCTAGGTGTTCATTCAGTCCACCTGTAGCTAGGTGTCCATTCAGTCCACCAGTAGCTAGGTGTCCATTCAGTCCACCTGTAGCTAGGTTTCCATTCAGTCCACCAGTAGCTAGGTTTCCATTCAGTCCACCAGTAGCTAGGTGTCCATTCAGTCCACCAGTAGCTAGGTTTCCATTCAGTCCACCAGTAGCTAGGTTTCCATTCAGTCCACCAGTAGCTAGGTTTCCATTCAGTCCACCAGTAGCTAGGTGTCCATTCAGTCCACCTGTAGCTAAGTGTCCATTCAGTCCACCAGTAGCTAGGTTTCCATTCAGTCCACCAGTAGCTAGGTTTCCATTCAGTCCACCAGTAGCTAGGTGTCCATTCAGTCCATCAGTAGCTAGGTTTCCATTCAGTCCACCAGTAGCTAGGTTTCCATTCAGTCCACCTGTAGCTAGGTGTCTATTCAGTCCACCAGTAGCTAGGTGTCCATTCAGTCCACTTGTAGCTAGGTGTCCATTCAGTCCACCAGTAGCTAGGTGTCTATTCAGTCCACCAGTAGCTAGGTGTCCATTCAGTCCACCTGTAGCTAGGTGTCTATTCAGTCCACCAGTAGCTAGGTGTCCATTCAGTCCACTTGTAGCTAGGTGTCCATTCAGTCCACCAGTAGCTAGGTGTCCATTCAGTTTGACACAGATTTTAAAATAAAATCTGCATTAAAGAAATATGCACATTTTCCCACCAGAGGTTTGTTTCAATCAAACTGACATGTTTGAGGATAAACAGCTGTGTGTCATGACATAGTGCACATTATTTACGTAAATATCAGAATGTAGAAATAAATCTGTCACTAGATTTTGAAATAA
>CM059810.1:30154949-30214949 GCA_030435695.1 Brachymystax lenok tsinlingensis | reverse complement strand
AGTTTATTGTTTTAACCCTATAACTGTAGGCTAGTTTATTGTTTTAACCCTATAACTGTAGGCTAGTTTATTGTTTTAGCCCTATAACTGTAGGCTAGTTTATTGTTTTAGCCCTATAACTGTAGGCTAGTTTATTGTTTTAGCCCTATAACTGTAGGCTAGTTTATTGTTTTAGCCCTATAACTGTAGGCTAGTTTATTGTTTTAACCCTATAACTGTAGGCTAGTTTATTGTTTTAACCCTATAACTGTAGGCTAGTTTATTGTTTTAACCCTATAACTGTAGGCTAGTTTATTGTTTTAACCCTATAACTGTAGGCTAGTTTATTGTTTTAGCCCTATAACTGTAGGCTAGTTTATTGTTTTAACCCTATAACTGTAGGCTAGTTTATTGTTTTAACCCTATAACTGTAGGCTAGTTTATTGTTTTAACCCTATAACTGTAGGCTAGTTTATTGTTTTAACCCTATAACTGTAGGCTAGTTTATTGTTTTAACCCTATAACTGTAGGCTAGTTTATTGTTTTAACCCTATAACTGTAGGCTAGTTTATTGTTTTAACCCTATAACTGTAGGCTAGTTTATTGTTTTAGCCCTATAACTGTAGGCTAGTTTATTGTTTTAACCCTATAACTGTAGGCTAGTTTATTGTTTTAACCCTATAACTGTAGGCTAGTTTATTGTTTTAACCCTATAACTGTAGGCTAGTTTATTGTTTTAACCCTATAACTGTAGGCTAGTTTATTGTTTTAACCCTATAACTGTAGGCTAGTTTATTGTTTTAACCCTATAACTGTAGGCTAGTTTATTGTTTTAACCCTATAACTGTAGGCTAGTTTATTGTTTTAACCCTATAACTGTAGGCTAGTTTATTGTTTTAACCCTATAACTGTAGGCTAGTTTATTGTTTTAACCCTATAACTGTAGGCTAGTTTATTGTTTTAACCCTATAACTGTAGGCTAGTTTATTGTTTTAACCCTATAACTGTAGGCTAGTTTATTGTTTTAACCCTATAACTGTAGGCTAGTTTATTGTTTTAACCCTATAACTGTAGGCTAGTTTATTGTTTTAACCCTATAACTGTAGGCTAGTTTATTGTTTTAACCCTATAACTGTAGGCTAGTTTATTGTTTTAACCCTATAACTGTAGGCTAGTTTATTGTTTTAACCCTATAACTGTAGCCTAGTTTATTGTTTTAACCCTATAACTGTAGCCTAGTTTATTGTTTTAACCCTATAACTGTAGGCTAGTTTATTGTTTTAACCCTATAACTGTAGCCTAGTTTATTGTTTTAACCCTATAACTGTAGCCTAGTTTATTGTTTTAACCCTATAACTGTAGGCTAGTTTATTGTTTTAACCCTATAACTGTAGGCTAGTTTATTGTTTTAACCCTATAACTGTAGGCTAGTTTATTGTTTTAACCCTATAACTGTAGGCTAGTTTATTGTTTTAACCCTATAACTGTAGGCTAGTTTATTGTTTTAACCCTATAACTGTAGGCTAGTTTATTGTTTTAACCCTATAACTGTAGGCTAGTTTATTGTTTTAACCCTATAACTGTAGGCTAGTTTATTGTTTTAACCCTATAACTGTAGCCTAGTTTATTGTTTTAACCCTATAACTGTAGGCTAGTTTATTGTTTTAACCCTATAACTGTAGCCTAGTTTATTGTTTTAACCCTATAACTGTAGCCTAGTTTATTGTTTTAACCCTATAACTGTAGGCTAGTTTATTGTTTTAGCCCTATAACTGTAGGCTAGTTTATTGTTTTAACCCTATAACTGTAGCCTAGTTTATTGTTTTAACCCTATAACTGTAGGCTAGTTTATTGTTTTAACCCTATAACTGTAGCCTAGTTTATTGTTTTAACCCTATAACTGTAGCCTAGTTTATTGTTTTAGCCCTATAACTGTAGCCTAGTTTATTGTTTTAACCCTATAACTGTAGCCTAGTTTATTGTTTTAACCCTATAACTGTAGCCTAGTTTATTGTTTTAGCCCTATAACTGTAGCCTAGTTTATTGTTTTAACCCTATAACTGTAGGCTAGTTTATTGTTTTAACCCTATAACTGTAGGCTAGTTTATTGTTTTAACCCTATAACTGTAGGCTAGTTTATTGTTTTAACCCTATAACTGTAGCCTAGTTTATTGTTTTAGCCCTATAACTGTAGGCTAGTTTATTGTTTTAACCCTATAACTGTAGCCTAGTTTATTGTTTTAACCCTATAACTGTAGCCTAGTTTATTGTTTTAACCCTATAACTGTAGCCTAGTTTATTGTTTTAACCCTATAACTGTAGGCTAGTTTATTGTTTTAACCCTATAACTGTAGCCTAGTTTATTGTTTTAGCCCTATAACTGTAGGCTAGTTTATTGTTTTAACCCTATAACTGTAGGCCTAGTTTATTGTTTTAACCCTATAACTGTAGGCTAGTTTATTGTTTTAACCCTATAACTGTAGCCTAGTTTATTGTTTTAACCCTATAACTGTAGGCTAGTTTATTGTTTTAACCCTATAACTGTAGCCTAGTTTATTGTTTTAACCCTATAACTGTAGGCTAGTTTATTGTTTTAACCCTATAACTGTAGCCTAGTTTATTGTTTTAACCCTATAACTGTAGGCTAGTTTATTGTTTTAACCCTATAACTGTAGCCTAGTTTATTGTTTTAACCCTATAACTGTAGCCTAGTTTATTGTTTTAGCCCTATAACTGTAGCCTAGTTTATTGTTTTAACCCTATAACTGTAGGCTAGTTTATTGTTTTAACCCTATAACTGTAGGCTAGTTTATTGTTTTAACCCTATAACTGTAGCCTAGTTTATTGTTTTAACCCTATAACTGTAGCCTAGTTTATTGTTATTAGTGTCTCCAAACTAGCCTCCTCATCAATCTACACACAATACCCCATCATGACATCACAATACCCCGTAATGACATCACAATACCCCGTAATGACATCACAATACCCTATAATGACATCACAATACCCCATAATGACATCACAATACCCCATAATGACAAAGCAAAAACAGGTTTTTAGACATTTGTGTTGCCAATTAATTAAAATAAAAAACAGAGATACCTTATTTACATAAGTATTCAGACCCTTTGCTATAAGACTCGAAATTGAGCTCAGGGGCATCCTGTTTCCATTGATCATCCTTGAGATGTTTCTACAACTTGATTGGACATGATTTGGAAAGGCACACGCCTGCCTATATAAGGTCCCACAGTACACAGTTGACAAGGCATGTCAGAGAAAAAAACAAACCATGAGGTGGAAGGAATTGTCCGTAGAGCTCAGAGACAGGATTGTGTCGAGGCACAGATCTGGGGAAGAGTACCAAACACTTTCTGCAGCATTGAAGGTCCCCAAGAACACAGTGGCCTCCATCATTCTGAAATGGAAGAAGTTTGGAACCACCAAGAGCTGGCCGACCGGCCAAACTGAGCAATCGGGGGGAGAAGGGCCTTGGTCAGGGAGGTGACCAAGAACCCAATGGTCACTCTGACAGAGCTCCAGAGTTCCTCTGTGGAGATGGGAGAACCTTCCAGAAGGACAACCATCTCTGCAGCACTCCACCAATCAGGCCTTTATGGTAGAGTGGCCAGACGAAAGCCACGCCTCAGTAAAAGGCACATGACAGCCCGCTTGGAGTTTGAAAAAAAGGCAACTAAAGGACTCTCAGACCATGAAAAACAATATTCTCTGTTCTGATGAAACCAAGATTGATCTCTTTGGCCTGAATGCCAAGCGTCCTGTCTGGAGAACACCTGTCACCTTCCCTACAGTGAAGCACGGTGGTGGTGGCAGCATCATGCTGTGGGGATTCTTTTCAGCGGAAGGGACTGGGAGACTAGTCAGGATCAAGGGAAAGATGAACGGAGCAAAGTACAGAGAGATCCTTGATGAAAACCTGCTCCAGAGCACCCAGGACCTTGGACTGGGGGCAAAGGTTCACCTTCCAACAGGACAATGACCCTAAGCACACAGCCAAGACAACGCAGGAGTGGCTTCGGGACAAGTCTCTGAATGTCCTTGAGTGGCCCAAACAGAGCCTGGAACATCTCTGGAGAGACCTGAAAATAGCTGTGCAGCGACACTCCCCATCCAACCTGACAGAGCTTGAGAGGATCTGCAGAGAAGAATGGGAGAAACTCCCCTAATACTTAGGTAAATGTCATATTTTTTGCAAAAACCTCTAAAAACCTGTTTTTTCTTTGTCATTATGGGGTATTGTGATGTCATTATGGGGTATTGTGATGTCATTATGGGGTATTGTGATGTCATTATGGGGTATTGTGATGTCATTATGCGGTATTGTGATGTCATTATGGGGTATTGTGATGTCATTATGGGGTATTGTGATGTCATTATGCGGTATTGTGATGTCATTATGGGGTATTGTGATGTCATTATGGGGTATTGTGTGCAGAAATTAATCAATTTTAGAATAAGGCTGTAAAGTAACAAAATGTGGAAAAAGTCAAGGGGTCTGAATACTTTCCAAATGCACTGAATAGGCTAGCTCTGGCCCAGGGCTTTGCATGTGGACAGGGCCTTCTTCAAACGCAGCTATGAGCTGCCAAGGTACTCATACAATAAAGCGCAACTCAAGCCACACGTAACGCCTTGGATGAGAGCTAGGCTATAGGCTAATGGCCAGGACTTACCTGATGGACAGGGTCCCTTGTGTGCTTGGGTGACGGCCTCCCTTTCCTTCTGAAGAGCTTTCCGGCTGGCAGCCTTCATCCGACACACATTCCCGTACGTCTTTCCGTCGCTACCACACACCTTAAACCCCATCTTACACTGACACAGTCGGCGCTTGGAGCTCCGCTTCCCCGACGGGCCCTTGTTAGGACCGTTAGGGGACCTACACTCTAAGCCGTCCCCACAGGGGAGGTCGTTTTTGCGGCCACAGGGTTCACCCTCGCCCCGGGAGCACACCAGGCAACAGTTGCATCGGTCTGGGACATACCCGCTGGGGCAGTTCGGACTAGGACACGCGCTCACGTCGCACTGGGAGGAACACTTTTTTGAGCTGGACTCGGCACCGGCACCGGCACCAGACCCGGTGAACTTGTGCGCGAAAAATACCGTCGCCGCGAACAGGAACACCCGCATACTGAGAATTCGGTAATAAAATGAGGGGAAACAAAAAGTCTGAAAGAAAGAGAGATTCTCTGTAAATGCGGGAATGGAGTATCGGGAGGATTACAGGTACTCCACTGGATAGTTAGATAGTTGTCTCTTCAACAAGCTTGGTAAAGTCTCCTTTCGTGGTAAACATTTTTTATCAGTTGGATATTCTGTTCTTAAGACTCCAGAAATGTATTCTATGGATTATAATCTTTATACTTCAAAATAAAAGTAATACAATGTTATAGAAACAAATAGGACTACTGTCTGCATTGCGTAGTGAGAAGTGGAAGAGAGCACCCCCAAGACAGACTGACAGAGCGACTGATTCACATACCTCGACACCGTGACAGATGGATCATGGTGGATCTTTCTCTACCTCGCCCAAGAACTCAATGTGGACACTGGAGGCTGACCCACCATGGCAAACCTCCCTCCCTCGCACAAACCTACGGGCACTGTGTGACTGGCACACAAATAGCCTGCCAGCGAATTGGACAAAGGTTTCTAATTGACCGCCATGCGCCATCTAGTGGAGAATTAAGATAACTGTTACAGTTCCCTCTTTTCTTTCTTCTCTCTCTCTCTCTCTCTCTCTCTCTCTCTCTCTCTCTCTCTCTCTCTCTCTCTCTCTCTCTCTTTCTTTCTTTCTTTCTTTCGGTTCTTTATTCCTTCTCTCTAACATGTCCTGTCCATCTTCATGACTTTGAAGCTACTAAAAAGGTGAAACAAACAACTGAAACGCAGCCTACAGTAGGTAGAGTGATGTAGACTGAAACGGAGCCTACAGTAGGTAGAGTGATGTAGACTGAAACAGGGCCTACAGTAGGTAGAGTGATGTAGACTGAAACAGAGCCTACAGTAGGTAGGTAGAGTGATGTAGACTGAAACGCAGCCTACAGTAGGTAGAGTGATGTAGACTGAAACAGGGCCTACAGTAGGTAGAGTGATGTAGACTGAAACAGGGCCTACAGTAGGTAGAGTGATGTAGACTGAAATGGAGCCTACAGTAGGTAGAGTGATGTAGACTGAAACAGGGCCTACAGTAGGTAGAGTGATGTAGACTGAAACGCAGCCTACAGTAGGTAGAGTGATGTAGACTGAAACAGGGCCTACAGTAGGTAGAGTGATGTAGACTGAAACAGGGCCTACAGTAGGTAGAGTGATGTAGACTGAAACGGAGCCTACAGTAGGTAGAGTGATGTAGACTGAAACAGGGCCTACAGTAGGTAGAGTGATGTAGACTGAAACAGGGCCTACAGTAGGTAGAGTGATGTAGACTGAAACAGGGCCTACAGTAGGTAGAGTGATGTAGACTGAAACAGGGCCTACAGTAGGTGAAGTGATGTAGACTGAAACAGGGCCTACAGTAGGTAGAGTGATGTAGACTGAAACAGGGCCTACAGTAGGTGAAGTGATGTAGACTGAAACGGGGCCTACAGTAGGTAGAGTGATGTAGACTGAAACGGGGCCTACAGTAGGTAGAGTGATGTAGACTGAAACAGGGCCTACAGTAGGTAGAGTGATGTAGACTGAAACAGGGCCTACAGTAGGTAGAGTGATGTAGACTGAAACAGGGCCTACAGTAGGTAGAGTGATGTAGTCTGAAACGGGGCCTACAGTAGGTAGAGTGATGTAGACTGAAACGGGGCCTACAGTAGGTGAAGTGATGTAGACTGAAACAGGGCCTACAGTAGGTGAAGTGATGTAGACTGAAACAGGGCCTACAGTAGGTAGAGTGATGTAGACTGAAACGGGGCCTACAGTAGGTGAAGTGATGTAGACTGAAACGGGGTCTACAGTAGGTAGAGTGATGTAGACTGAAACAGGGCCTACAGTAGGTGAAGTGATGTAGACTGAAACAGGGCCTACAGTAGGTGAAGTGATGTAGACTGAAACGGGGCCTACAGTAGGTAGAGTGATGTAGACTGAAACAGGGCCTACAGTAGGTGAAGTGATGTTGACTGAAACAGGGCCTACAGTAGGTGAAGTGATGTAGACTGAAACAGGGCCTACAGTAGGTAGAGCGATGTAGACTGAAACGGAGCCTACAGTAGGTAGAGCGATGTAGACTGAAACGGAGCCTACAGTAGGTAGAGTGATGTAGACTGAAACGGAGCCTACAGTAGGTAGAGCGATGTAGACTGAAACGGAGCCTACAGTAGGTAGAGCGATGTAGACTGAAACGGAGCCTACAGTAGGTAGAGTGATGTAGACTGAAACGGGGCCTACAGTAGGTAGAGCGATGTAGACTGAAAAACGAGGCCTACAGTAGGTGAAGTGATGTTGACTTGATATCTGGAGTTTTATTCAGTTCTCATTGTTTTTCCATGCAACCCCCTCCAACTCATCAGGACATGACTGAATTGAAAAGGGCCAATCCGGGATCTTGACCTCTTCTTCTTCTTTTAAATGAATGATACTGTAAGTAGCCGTTGATTCTTGAAGAATATAACTTGGTAACTTAGTAACTCATGAGCTTAGTTCAACTGTCCTACCCCATCAGAACCCAAATTACAAGTGTGTTATACATCGTTACAAACAACTACCATTCAGCTTGAAAACATAATGTTGATGTCATGGATGTTTACTTCCTGGATCCATAGTTCTGTCTGTGAATCTAGATTATCAGTTCCTGTATCCATAGTTCTGTCTGTGAATCTAGATGATCAGTTCTTGGATCCATAGTTCTGTCTGTGAATTTAGATGATCAGTTCCTGTATCCATAGTTCTGTCTGTGAATCTGGATGATCAGTTCTTGGATCCATAGTTCTGTCTGTGAATCTAGAGGATCAGTTCCTGTATCCGAAGTTCTGTCTGTGAATCTAGAGGATCAGTTCTTGGATCCATAGTTCTGTCTGTGAATCTGGATGATCAGTTCCTGTATCCATAGTTCTGTCTGTGAATCTGGATGATCAGTTCCTGTATCCATAGTTCTGTCTGTGAATCTAGATTATCAGTTCCTGTATCCATAGTTCTGTCTGTGAATCTAGATGATCAGTTCTTGGATCCATAGTTCTGTCTGTGAATCTGGATGATCAGTTCTTGGATCCATAGTTCTGTCTGTGAATCTAGATGATCAGTTCTTGGATCCATAGTTCTGTCTGTGAATCTGGATGATCAGTTCTTGGATCCATAGTTCTGTCTGTGAATCTATGTGATCAGTTCTTGGATCCATAGTTCTGTCTGTGAATCTAGATGATCAGTTCTTGGATCCATAGTTCTGTCTGTGAATCTGGATGATCAGTTCTTGGATCCATAGTTCTGTCTGTGAATCTGGATGATCAGTTCTTGGATCCATAGTTCTGTCTGTGAATCTGGATGATCAGTTCTTGGATCCATAGTTCTGTCTGTGAATCTATGTGATCAGTTCTTGGATCCATAGTTCTGTCTGTGAATCTAGATGATCAGTTCTTGGATCCATAGTTCTGTCTGTGAATCTGGATGATCAGTTCTTGGATCCATAGTTCTGTCTGTGAATCTGGATGATCAGTTCTTGGATCCATAGTTCTGTCTGTGAATCTGGATGATCAGTTCTTGGATCCATAGTTCTGTCTGTGAATCTATGTGATCAGTTCTTGGATCCATAGTTCTGTCTGTGAATCTAGATGATCAGTTCTTGGATCCATAGTTCTGTCTGTGAATCTGGATGATCAGTTCTTGGATCCATAGTTCTGTCTGTGAATCTGGATTATCAGTTCTTGGATCCATAGTTCTGTCTGTGAATCTAGATGATCAGTTCCTGTATCCATAGTTCTGTCTGTGAATCTAGATGATCAGTTCCTGCATCCATAGTTCTGTCTGTGAATCTAGATGATCAGTTCCTGCATCCATAGTTCTGTCTGTGAATCTGGATGATCAGTTCTTGGATCCATAGTTCTGTCTGTGAATCTGGATGATCAGTTCTTGGATCCATAGTTCTGTCTGTGAATTTGAGAGAGGTTACATTTCTCCAGCACCACGGCCTCAACAAGTGGTAGTGACCATTGGGCTGCTTTTTGAGAATTCCCATAATTCTTCCACAATGTTGTGTTTTGTCAACATGCAGTGACTACATCAAGCGTGTGACTCTACAACATGCTGTTTGGCAGTTTGGTTTTGGTTGTTTGGGTTTGATTCTGTGCCCATTGGAGGTGAATGGTAAATGATGTCATTGTCATTTTGTGGTCACTTGTTGTTGCTGTTGTGTGCTAGGAATATAATATGTTTCTGAGCACTTCTACATTGGTGTTTGACGCTACCATGGTTACGGATAATCGTGAATGAATCGTTAATAATGATGAGTGAGAAAGTTGCCAGATTTTCACGGAAAATCATGTCCCCAAAAAAACCACACTAAACCTCTCACCTTTACCAATAACAGTGGAGGTTGGAAAATCATGTCCCCAAAAAACCACACTAAACCTCTCACCATTACCAATTACAGTGGAGGTTGGAAAATCATGTCCCCCAAAAAAACACACTAAACCTCTCACCATTACCAATTACAGTGGAGGTTGGAAAATCATGTCCCCCAGAAAACCACACTAAACCTCTCACCGTTACCAATTACAGTGGAGGTTGGAAAATTATGTCCCCCAAAAAAACACACTAAACCTCTCACCGTTACCAATTACAGTGGAGGTTGGAAAATCATGTCCCCAAAAAACCACACTAAACCTCTCACCATTACCAATTACAGTGGAGGTTGGAAAATCATGTCCCCCAAAAAAACACACTAAACCTCTCACCGTTACCAATTACAGTGGAGATTGGAAAATCATGTCCCCCAAAAAACACACTAAACCTCTCACCATTACCAATTACAGTGGAGGTTGGAAAATCATGTCCCCCAAAAAACACACTAAACCTCTCACCATTACCAATTACAGTGGAGATTGGAAAATCATGTCCCCCAAAAAACACACTAAACCTCTCACCGTTACCAATTACAGTCGAGGTTGGAAAATCATGTCCCCCAAAAAACACACTAAACCTCTCACCGTTACCAATTACAGTCGAGGTTGGAAAATCATGTCCCCCAAAAAGCACACTAAACCTCTCACCATTACCAATTACAGTCGAGGTTGGAAAATGAAGTCCCCCAAAAACCACACTAAACCTCTCACCGTTACCAATTACAGTGGAGGTTGGAAAATCATGTCCCAGAAAACCAATAACAGTGGAGGTTGGGATTTTCTCGTGGGTAATGATGTTTGTGCATCTGTGACTTTCTCCCTCGTCATTATTTGTGATTGTCCGTAACCATGGTATCGTCCACACGGTGTAGACGCGTTCAGACGCGTTGTTGTTCTCACTTGAACAATGGAAGAGTCACTACGAAGTTACACAAGTGTATTTGTTTGCCATTCGTTTCTGTTTTTTCCCCAGGCACAACATGGTCTGAAGCGAACACACAAAAAAATAAAACTGCAAATGCATCCAACCAATTTGTGGTCCCAAGCTTGACGTAGTCATTGTGTTCTAGGAATATGGGACCAAATACTACACTTGCGACTACTTTAATACACTATAAGTGGATTTGTCTAAATACTTATGACACCTTAAAGTGGGGGGGGGACTGGAAACATAAAGTGCTTTCATTTCTAAACAATGAAAATACTCTCAACCAGAGTGGTGCAGCGGTCTGGTTGAGATTTGTTTCTTAAGTGGCTTGCCTAGTTAAATAAAAATACTAAAATGTTATGATATGGAGGTACGGCTCAGGGTGACTTGGGGTCAAACCCCCGTCCATGTCACCTCCTCTCACCTCTGACCTCCCTGCTTCTCTCACCCTTCAAACCTTCACCTCTCTCTCTCTCTCTCTCTCTCTCTTCACTTTAAGCTCAGTCGTTGTATCAAAGTGCTGGAGTACAGAGCCAAAACAATATCGTAGCCACTGTCCCGATACTTATGGAGCTCACTGTATGTGCTCACTGAAAGAGCAGGTGTTCATAATGTTTTGTACACTCAGTGTGTATTGGAAAGACACCAAGCGACAACATAAATACCATTTAAACTATTCATATCTACATATTCATATTGCTATATACATATTCATATTGTTGTATACATATTCATATTGCTATATACATATTCATATTGCTATATACATATCCATATTGATATATACATGTTCATATTGATATATACATATTCATATTGCTATATACATATTCATATTGCTATATACATATTCATATTGCTATATACATATCCATATTGCTATATACATGTTCATGTTGGTATATACATATTCATATTGCTATATACATATCCATATTGATATATACATATTCATATTGCTATATACATGTTCATATTGCTATATACATATCCATATTGATATATACATATTCATATTGCTATATACATATTCATATTGCTATATACATATTCATATTGTTATATACATGTTCATGTTTGCATATACATATTGCTATATACATATTCATATTGTTATATACATATTCACATTGTTATATACATATTATGTACATATTCATATTGTTATATACATATTGCTATATACATGTTCATATTGGTATATACATATTCATATTGTTATATTCAGTATTTGTATTTATTAAAGCATTGTATCTGGTCAAAGTGTTTTTCCAAAACTTTATTAAGGGTTGGTAACAGGCTGATTGGTTGGCTGTAACAATATGTTTTGTTAATCTGTTTTTTTTTAAAGCTAAACTTACTTTAAACCTCTGGTGGAAGAGTATTTCCCACGATGACATGCCTCTATACATAACTGAGCAACGCATTAAATCAGACTTTGTTTGCATTCAGTGGAGAAACCCGGTTGTGGCGTTTCCGGTGAGGTATGTACACTATGTAACTTTTATTTAACAAGTCAGTTAAGAACAAATTCTTAGTTACAACGACGGCCTACCGGGGAACAGTGGGTTAACTGCCTTGTTCAGGGGCAGAACGACAGATTTTTACCTTGTCAGCTCAGGGATTCTATCCAGCAACCTTTCGGTTACTGGCCTACCGCCCCACTATATAATGCCCTCATACCATCACGCCCACCTAATCATCCCCAGCTTACAATTGGCTCATTCATACCCCCTCCTCTCCCCTGTAACTATTCCCCATGTCGTTGCTGTAAATGAGAACGTGTCAACTTACCTGGTAAAGGTATGTGGACATCCCTTCAAATGAGTGGATTGGGCTAGTTCAGCCACACCCGTTTCTGGCAGGTGTATAAAAAAAATGGAACACACAGCACACATGCAATCTCCATAGACAAACATTGGCAGTAGAATGGCCTTACAGTGTCATGGAAAGAGCAGTGTGTACACTACTGTTTTATACAACGCCTTGTACTAGCTGAAATACTCCTGAGTACGGCCTCCTGCATCCTGCCATTAAAAGCATACTCAATAAGTATGGCCTCCTGGCATTAAAAGCATACCCAATGTGTATTGCCTCCTGCATCCTGGCATTAAAAGCATACCCAATGAGTATGGCCTCCTGCATCATGGCATTAAAAGCATACCCAATGAGTATGGCCTCCTGGCATTAAAAGCATACTCAATGAGTATGGCCTCCTGCATCCTGGCATTAAAAGCATACCCAATGAGTATGGCCTCCTGCATCATGGCATTAAAAGCATACCCAATGAGTATGGGATCCTGGCATTAAAAGCATACCCAATGAGTATGGCCTCCTGCATCATGGCATTAAAAGCATACCCAATGAGTATGGCCTCCTGGCATTAAAAGCATACTCAATGAGTATGGCCTCCTGCATCCTGGCATTAAAAGCATACCCAATGAGTATGGCCTCCTGCATCCTGGCATTAAAAGCATACCCAATGAGTATGGGATCCTGGCATTAAAAGCATACCCAATGAGTATGGCCTCCATCCTGGCATTAAAAGCATACCCAATGAGTATGGCCTCCTGCATCCTGGCATTAAAAGTATACCCAATGAGTATGTCCTCCTGGCATTAAAAGCATACCCAATGAGTATGGCCTCCTGCATCCTGGCATTAAAAGCATACGCAATGAGTATGGCCTCCTGCATCCTGGCATTAAAAGCATACCCAATGAGTATGGCCTCCTGCATCCTGGCATTAAAAGCATACCCAATGAGTATGGGATCCTGGCATTAAAAGCATACCCAATGAGTATGGGATCCTGGCATTAAAAGCATACCCAATGAGTATGGCCTCCTGCATCCTGGCATTAAAAGCATACCCAATGAGTATGCCTCCTGCATCCTGGCATTAAAAGCATACTCAATGAGTATGGCCTCCTGCATCCTGGCATTAAAAGCATACGCAATGAGTATGGCCTCCTGTATCCTCGCATTAAAAGCATACCCAATAAGTATGGCCTCCTGGCATTAAAAGCATACTCAATGAGTATGGACTCCTGCATACTGGCATTAAAAGCATACCCAATGTGTATGGCCTCCTGCATCCTGGCATTAAAAGCATACCCAATGAGTATGGCCTCCTGCATCCTGGCATTAAAAGCATACCCAATGAGTATGGCCTCCTGCATCCTGGCATTAAAAGCATACTCAATGAGTATGGCCTCCTGCATCCTGGCATTAAAAGCATACCCAATGAGTATGGCCTCCTGCATCCTGGCATTAAAAGCATACCCAATGAGTATGGCCTCCTGCATCCTGGCATTAAAAGCATACCCAATGAGTATGGCCTCCTGCATCCTGGCATTAAAAGCATACTCAATGAGTATGGCCTCCTGCATCCTGGCATTAAAAGCATACTCAATGAGTATGGCCTCCTGCATCCTGGCATTAAAAGCATACCCAATGAGTATGGCCTCCTGCATCCTGGCATTAAAAGCATACTCAATAAGTATGGCCTCCTGGCATTAAAAGCATACCCAATGAGTATGGCCTCCTGCATCCTGGCATTAAAAGCATACCCAATGAGTATTGCCTCCTGGCATTAAAAGCATACCCAATGAGTATGGCCTCCTGCATCCTGGCATTAAAAGCATACCCAATGAGTATGGCCTCCTGCATCCTGGCATTAAAAGCATACCCAATGAGTATGGCCTCCTGCATCCTGGCATTAAAAAGCATACTCCATTTTAGAAATGTTCCGTACTATAAAACCTATTTTTGAATACCCCAAATGGCTACTATTTAGAAGGTAAGTCTGGGTATTGTGACAGAGCCATAGTGAACATTACATAGATCAATGGAGGAAAGGAGTTCACATTTAAACCGTTTCCAAAAATGTACATTTATTGTTTCCAACATTTGTTTAAAAAATACAATTCTACCTTTACATTCATTATACAGCAGGAATAAAAAGTTCAAGATGCATAAATTATGAAAAAAACCCGAACAGTGTCAGTGTCACCAACGGCACCCTAGTCCCTACATAGTTCACTACTTTGTCCCTATAGGCCCTGGTCAAAAGGTAGTGCACTACTTTGTCCCTATAGGCCCTGGTCAAAAGGTAGTGCACTACTTTGTCCCTATAGGCCCTGGTCAAAGGTAGTGCACTACTTTGTCCCTATAGGCCCTGGTCAAAGGTAGTGCACTACTTTGTCCCTATAGGCCCTGGTCAAAGGTAGTGCACTACTTTGTCCCTATAGGCCCTGGTCAAAGGTAGTGCACTACTTTGTCCCTATAGGCCCTGGTCAAAGGTAGTGCACTACTTTGTCCCTATAGGCCCTGGTCAAAGGTAGTGCACTACTTTGTCCCTATAGGCCCTGGTCAAAGGTAGTGCACTATGTAGGGAATAGGGTGCTGTATGGGACGGACAACATGTTAAGCAAGTGTGCGAATGTCCTTATTCACCCCCCCCCATTTGGTGGGAGATTAACGGAAGACTCAGCAATATGACGTCATTAAACATAGCAGGGTAACTTCCTGTTTACAGACAACAACAGCAAATCATCACAACAACAAGAACACAAATCTGCCAGGAGTTCCACTTTTGGATGAAGAATCAGGCCGGGATTCAATCCGATCGTGGGTTTTGGACTTTGCGGCATATTTTTAAAAGGCATTTTCTGATTGAGCCGACATATGCAGTGTTTTACTTCGAATGGGATCTCTGCGAACGCTGGAACATTTGTCTTAAAAAAAAAAACACAACGCCTATAACCTGCGATCGGATTGAATTACCAGCCTCAATCTCGGCAGATTCTAATTGTTGTTGTCTTTAAGAAGGAAATTGGCCTCCCGCACGGTGCCGCATAACGTCACATTGCACTGTGTACCTTGAGTTTAACCCACCACCCATCCCATAATAGCCAAGAGCGTACTTGTCACCAGCAATTACACATACATGTTAAATCAACTAATACATTCATTGCTATGAAAAATACCATCGAGTGCATCCCAAAAAAAGTCAACAGTATTCCCTCTCATTGGAAATGTCTCTGGAGACACGTTGCTGTATTTAAATATAAACTGTAAAATTTACATTCAAGCAACATACATTGTATTTTATCCAGTTTTTAACATTATTTAATTTCCTTCAAAAAGCTTTTTCTTTATGCTTATATTAAAATGATTTTGGCAGTAGCGCAGAACCAAAGACACTGTGGTGTATCCCAAATAGCACTATATTCCCTTAGGTGCACTAGCCCCAATGGGGCCCCTGGTCAGATGTAGTGCAGGACTGGATAGGGAATAGGGTTCCATTTAGAACGTCCTGGGTTCTCCTCTGAGCTCAACACACTCAGGATACGTCCCAAATGCAACACCATTCCCTTCCTAGTGCACTAACCCCATTGACCACAACCTAATGTAGTGCGCTATAAAGAGAATAGGGAGCCATTTGGGACGTTTCCCCAGACGTGTGATGTCCAACTCCAAACCAATCCCTCTGGAGGAAAGATGCTCTGAGAGTCTCTCTCTCTCTCTCTCTACCAAGGAGGGCAGGTCATTGTGTTGCAGTGGAGGCTCTCTCTCCTCGTCTCTCCACCCACCCCGGTCCTCTCCCCCTCCTTCTCTAGCCATCCATCCATCCCTCCCTCTCTCTCCCTCCCTCTCTCCTCATCTCTCCACCCACCCCTGCAGCAGCTCCCTCCCTCTACCAGGAAGAGAAGAACGGTCTCTTGCAGTGGAAGGTCTGGGTGAAAGCTGTTCCTAATGTTACCACCCTCCCCTGTCCTCCTGTCCGGCTTCTCTCCACCACGACTCTGGGCATCTGGACCAACTGAACGGGAGTTTTATTATCCTTTAACGCCTGGCTCAGGTTTAAGATCTAGAGAGGAGAGGAGAGACATGAGGAGAGTAGTGGAGAGAGAGGAGGAGAGGAGAGACATGAGGAGAGGAGAGGAGGAGAGTAGAGGAGAGACAGGAGGAGGAGAGGAGAGACATGAGGAGGAGAGGAGAGACATGAGGAGAGGAGAGGAGGAGAGTAGAGGAGAGGAGAGACAGGAGGAGGAGAGGAGAGACATGAGGAGGAGAGGAGAGACATGAGGAGGAGAGGAGAGACAGGAGGAGAGGAGAGACAGGAGAGGAGAGAGACAGGAAGGGAGAATTAGATACACTATATATACAGCAGTATGTGGACACCCCTTCATACACTATATATAGTAAAGTAGTGCACTATATAGGGAATAGGGTGCCATAGGGCTCTGGTCTAAAGTAGTGCACTATATAGGGAATAGGGTACCATTAGGGATGTATCCACAATGTCAAAGGTAAACAGGAAGATAACTCACCTGTCCTCTCATGACTGACATCTGCTTTTCAAACATGGCCTTGTCAAAACCCTTATCTGTCTGAAACACAGACAGAGACAGCGAGGGGGAGACAGCGGAGAGAGACACAAAGAGACAGCGATGGGGAGACAGAAAGACAGCGACAGCGAGGGGGAGGCAGAGAGAGACCGAGAGAGCGAGACAGAGAGACAGCGACAGAGAGACAGCGACAGAGAGACAGCGACAGAGAGAGTTAGTTTCTGTTGACCACGTAGCTAATAGTTGTCGTTGGTTTTGAAATGTCACATGGTAATGTTGGATGGCGTCAGAGTACCACACTGACCTCTCACCTCAACCTCTGGAGAGGGAGTGAGTGAGAGAGAGAGAGAGACAGGACAGAAGTATATAGAGAGAGAGAGACAGAGAGAGAGACAGGAGTATATAGAGAGAAAGAGACAGAGAGAGAGACAGGACAGAAGTATATAGAGAGAGAGAGACAGGACAGAAGTATATAGAGAGAGAGACAGGACAGAAGTATATAGAGAGAGAGAGACAGAGAGAGAGACAGGACAGAAGTATATAGAGAGAGAGACAGGAGTATATAGAGAGAAAGAGAGAGAGAGAGAGACAGGAGTATATAGAGAGAAAGAGACAGAGAGAGAGACAGGACAGAAGTATATAGAGAGAGAGAGACAGAGAGAGAGACAGGACAGAAGTATATAGAGAGAGAGACAGGAGTATATAGAGAGAAAGAGAGAGAGAGAGAGAGACAGGAGTATATAGAGAGAAAGAGACAGAGAGAGAGACAGGACAGAAGTATATAGAGAGAGAGAGACAGGACAGAAGTATATAGAGAGAGAGAGAGACAGAGAGAGAGACAGGACAGAAGTATATAGAGAGAGAGAGAGAGAGAGAGAGACAGGACAGAAGTATATAGAGAGAGAGACAGGAGTATATAGAGAGAAAGAGACAGAGAGAGAGACAGGAGTATATAGAGAGAAAGAGACAGAGAGAGACAGGAGTATATAGAGAGAAAGAGACAGAGAGAGAGAGAGAGACACACAGAAAGAGAAATAAATAGCAGTGGATATCTACCATAAACATTTCGTAGAGGTCTTCACAGAGGTCCTGAACGAAGTTCATGTCAGACAGACGGGACAACACCAGCTCTCTGGTCTCCTGGGAGAAAGGTACTTTAGCCTGGGGCAGACACGCCCAATGGAACGGGTCTATAGGGGACAGGAGAGGACCAGTGAGGGTGTGTGTGTGTGTGTCTGTGTGTGTGCGTGTGTATGTGTGCAACAGTAACTTACAGGCTCTCCACTCGTCAGGGTGTTTGAAGGGGAAGGCCAGGCCGTTGTCTATAGCTGCTATCTGGATGTCCTGATAGAGAGATACAATATGTATTGATTAGCTACACATTGTTCATTATTGATTGATGGTTGTCTATAGCCTGCTCTCTACTCTCTGTTCTGTCTGGGTCCTGATAGAGAGATACAACGTTTATTGATTAGCTACACATCGTTCATTATTGACGGAATTACACAGTAGTGAGTGAGTGAGTAATGAGTGAGTAATGAGTGAGTAATGAGTGAGTGAGTGAGTAATGAGTGAGTGAGTGAGTAATGAGTGAGTAGTGAGTGAGTAGTGAGTAAGTAGTGAGTGAGTAAGTAATGAGTGAGTAGTGAGTAAGTAATGAGTGAGTGAGTAGTGAGTGAGTGAGTGAGTAGTGAGTGAGTGAGTGAGTAGTGAGTGAGTGAGTGAGTGAGTGAGTGAGTGAGTGAGTGAGTAATGAGTGAGTGTGATTATAAAGCAGGTTGGTATTTATTGTCATGAAGCCCTAGAGGCAGCTCTGCAGAGTGGTCACCAGCTGGCGTAGACACACAGTCACTACATCTGATTTGAAGCCTTACCTTAACCACACTGTTAACCCTAACGTCTAACCCTGACCTTTCATTCATTAAGTTTTACAATACAGCCCATTTAGACTTTGGAGCTGGCCAATCTAAAATGGGGAAATCGCTCAGATTCATGACAATAAAACGTCAGCCTGCGATTATAAAAGGCAATGAATGAATGAATGAATGCTAGCTAGATAAGAGTCAGTCTAGGTTGTTGAATGGTAACTAGTCCTCTGAGCCAGTCCTATATCATACTGTAGAGTGTTGAATGGTAACTAGTCCTCTGAGTCAGTCCTATATCATTTATTGTGGCTGGTTAAAAGCAGTGGTTCGCGCTTTCAGTTTTGCGCGAATGCTGCCATCAATCCATGGTTTCTGGTTGGGGAAGGTTTTAATATTTGCTATGGGTACAACATCACCAATGCACTTGCTAATAAACTCGCTCACCGAATCAGCGTATACATCAATGTTGTTGTCAGATGCTATTCGGAACATATCCCAGTCCACGTGCTCGAAGCAATCTTGCAGCATGGAATCAGATTGGTCGGACCAGCGTTGAACAGACCTGAGAACGGGCGTTTCCTGTTTTAGTTTCTGTTTGTAGGCTGGGAGCAACAAAATGGAGTCATGGTCAGACTTGCCGAAAGGAGGGCGGAGAATAGCCTTGTATGCATCACGGAAGTTGGAATAACAATGATCCAGGATTTTACCAGCCCGGGTGGCTCATTCGATATGCTGGTAAAATTTCGGGAGCCTTGTTTTCAAATTAGCCTTATTAAAATCCCCAGCCACAATAAATGCAGCCTCAGGATATGTGGTTTCCAATTTACCTAGAGTGAAATTAATTTCTTTCAGTGCCGTCGATGTGACAGCTTGAGGGGGGATATACACGGATGTGATTATAATCGAGGAGAATTCTCTTGGTAGATAATGCGGTCTGCATTTGATTGTAAGGAATTCTATGTCAGGTGAACAAGGACTTGAGTTCCTGTATGTTGTTATGATCCCACCACGTCTCGTTAATCATAAGGCATACACCCCCACCCTTCTTCTTACCCGATAGATGTTTGTTTCTGTCGGCGCGATGCGTGGAGAAACCAGGTGGCTGTACCGACTCTGATAACGTGTCCTGAGTGAGCCATGTTTCCGTGAAGCAAAGAACGTTGCAGTCTCGGATGTCTCTCTGAAAGGCAACCCTCGATCTGATTTTGTCTACTTTGTTGTCCAGAGACTGTACATTGGCGATTAAAATACTCGGGAGAGGTGCGCGATGCGCCCGTCGACGTAGCTTGACCAAAAGACCGGCGCGTTTCCTTCTTCTCCGGCGCCGCCGTTGTTTTGAGTCGCCGGGTACTATCCAGTCTATTGTCCTGGCTGGGGTAACAAACAGAGAATCCTCTTCGGGAAAGTCGTATTCCTGGTCGTAATGTTGGTAAGTTGACGTTGCTCTTATATCCAATAGTTGTATGTAATAAAACTTAATATTTCCCGAGGTAGCAATGTAAGAAGTAATACATAAAAAAACAAAATACTGCATGGTTTCCTGAGAACGTGAAGCGAGGCTGCCATTTCTATCGGCGCCGGAAGTATATTATATACTAACCAGGGTAAGGCTACCGGAAACATGACTGAATACAAACAGTGTAGCTATTCCCTCCGCAAGGCAATCAAACAAGCTAAGCGTCAATATAGAGACAAAGTAGAGTCACAATTCAACGGCTCAGACACAAGAGGAATGTGGCAGGGTCTACAGTCAATCACGGACTACAAAAAGAAAACCAGCCCCGTCGCGGACCATGACGTCCTGCTCCCAGACCAACTAAACAACTTCTTTGCTCGCTTTGAGGACAATGCAGTGCCACCGACACGGCCCGCTACCAAAACCTGCGGGCTCACCTTCACCGCAGCCAATGTGAGAAACATTTAAATGTGTTAACCCTCGCAAGGCTGCCGGCCCAGATGGCATCCCTGGCCGTGTCCTCAGAGCATGCGCAGACCAGCTGGCTGGTGTGTTTACGGACATATTCAATCAGTCCCTATCCCAGTCTGCTGTTCCCACATGCTTCAAGAGGTCCACCATTGTTCCTGTTCAAGAAAGCTAAGGTAACTGAGCGAAATGACTATCGCCCCGTAGCACTCACTTCCGTCATCATGAAGTGCTTTGAGAGATTAGTCAAGGATCATATCACCTCCATCCTGCCAGACACCCTGGACCCACTCCAATTTGCTTACCGTCCCAATAGGTCCACAGACGACGCAATCGCAATCACACTGCATATTGCCCTAACCCATCTGGACAAGAGGAATACTTATGTAAGAATGCTGTTCATTGACTACAGCTCAGCATTTAACACCATGGTACCCTCCAAACTCATCATTAAGCTCGAGACCCTAGGTTTCGACCCCGCCCTGTGCAACTGGGTCCTGGACTTCCTGACGGGCCGGCCCCAGGTGGTGAGGGTAGGAAACAACATCTCCACCCCGCTGATCCTCAACACTGGGGCCCCACAAGGGTGCGTTCTCAGCCCTCTCCTGTACTCCCTGTTTACCCATGACTGCGTGGCCAAGCACGCATCCAACTCAATCATCAAGTTTGCTGACGACACTACAGTGGTAGGCTTGATTACCAACAACGACGAGACGGCCTACAGGGAGGAGGTGAGGGCCCTCGGAGTGTGGTGTCAGGAAAATAACCTCTCACTCAATGTCAACAAAACAAAGGAGATGATCGTGGACTTCAGGAAACAAGAGAGGGAGCACCCCCCTATCCACATCGAGGGGACAGTAGTGGAGAATGTGGAAAGTTTTAAGTTCCTCGGCGTACACATCACGGACAAACTGAATTGGTCCACCCACACAGACAGCGTGGTGAAGAAGGCGCAACAGCGCCTCTTTAACCTCAGGAGGCTGAAGAAATTCAGCTTGTCACCAAAATCACTCAAACTTTTACAGATGCACAATCGAGAGCATCCTGTTGGGCTGTATCACCGCCTGGTACGGAAACTGCTCCGCCCACAACCGTAAGGCTCTCCAGAGGGTAGTGAGGTCTGCACAACGCATCACCGGGGGTAAACTACCTGCCCTTCAGGACACCTACACCACCCGATGTCACAGGAAGGCCAAAAAGATCATCAAGGACAACAACCACCCGAGCCACTGCCTGTTCACCCCGCTATCATCCAGAAGGCGAGGTCAGTACAGGTGCATCAAAGCTGGGACCGAGAGACTGAAAAACAGTTTCTACCTCAAGGCCATCAGACTGTTAAACAGCCATCACTAACATTGAGTGGCTGCTGCCAACATACTGACTTAAATCTCTAGCCACTTTAAACATAGGAATTGGATGTAACAATGTATCACTAGCCACTTTAAACAATTTTGTATATAATGTTTACGTATCCGACATACTCATATCAAATGTATACACTGTACTCTAAACCATCTACTGTATCTTGCCTATGCCGTTCGGCCATCGACCCAAATCTCTAGCCACTTTAATAATTATAGTTGGATGAAATAATGTATCACTAGCCACTTTAAACAATGCCATTTATATAATGTTTACATATCCTACATTACTCATCTCATATATATATATATATACACACACTGTACTCCATACCATCTACTGCATCTTGCCTATGCCGGCCAGCCATGATGTACATACTCGTATTCATTCCTTTACTCTTGTGTGTATAAGGTAGTTGTTGTGAAATTGTTAGATTACTTGTTAGATACTACTGCATGGTCGGAACTAGAAGCACACTCGCATTAACATCTGCTAACCATGTGTATGTGACAAATAAGATTTGATTTGATTATCATACTGTAGAGTGTTGAATGGTAACTAGTCCTCTGAGCCAGTCCTGTATCATACTGTAGAGTGTTGAATGGTAACTAGTCCTCTGAGCCAGTCCTGTATCATACTGTAGAGTGTTGAATGGTAACTAGTCCTCTGAGCCAGTCCTATATCATACTGTAGAGTGTTGAATGGTAACTAGTCCTCTGAGCCAGTCCTATATCATACTGTAGAGTGTTGAATGGTAACTAGTCCTCTGAGCCAGTCCTGTATCATACTGTAGAGTGTGGAATGGTAACTAGTCCTCTGAGCCAGTCCTATATCATACTGTAGAGTGTGGAATGGTAACTAGTCCTCTGAGCCAGTCCTATATCATACTGTAGAGTGTGGAATGGTAACTAGTCCTCTGAGCCAGTCCTATATCATACTGTAGAGTGTTAAATGGTAACTAGTCCTCTGAGCCAGTCCTACATCATACTGTAGAGTGTTGAATGGTAACTAGTCCTCTGAGCCAGTCCTATATCATACTGTAGAGTGTTGAATGGTAACTAGTCCTCTGAGCCAGTCCTATATCATACTGTAGAGTGTTGAATGGTAACTAGCCCTCTGAGCCAGTCCTATATCATACTGTAGTGTTGAATGGTAACTAGTCCTCTGAGCCAGTCCTATATCATACTGTAGAGTGTTGAATGGTAACTAGTCCTCTGAGCCAGTCCTATATCATACTGTAGAGTGTTGAATGGTAACTAGTCCTCTGAGCCAGTCCTATATCATACTGTAGTGTTGAATGGTAACTAGTCCTCTGAGCCAGTCCTATATCATACTGTAGAGTGTTGAATGGTAACAAGTCCTCTGAGCCAGTCCTATATCATACTGTAGAGTGTTGAATGGTAACTAGTCCTCTGAGCCAGTCCTATATCATACTGTAGAGTGTTGAATGGTAACTAGTCCTCTGAGCCAGTCCTATATCATACTGTAGAGTGTTGAATGGTAACAAGTCCTCTGAGCCAGTCCTATATCATACTGTAGAGTGTTGAATGGTAACTAGTCCTCTGAGCCAGTCCAATATCATACTGTAGAGTGTTGAATGGTAACTAGTCCTCTGAGCCAGTCCTATATCATACTGTAGAGTGTTGAATGGTAACAAGTCCTCTGAGTCATGCATGGTGCAGAGTGCACAGTCCACGTGTCACTGTTCAAAACGCACATGATCTATGGACTGCAGTCCACACACACACAGCTCACCTTCTCTCCCTCTCCTTCCCCTGGCTTCTCATACTTGATCAACCAGTTGTCATTCCCTCGGTCTGATGGAGAGAAAGGGGGAGGGACGAGAAGGAGAAGAGAGAGAGAAAGGGTTAGATTCTGCATAGGAGAAGAACACAACGCGCAGCTATAGGGAGGTAGTCCAGGGCATGCATGAACTGTGTGTGTCCCTATAAAATCTGGCTTATTTTTGGCCTGATTTACATTCTGGTTTTCTCCAGTTTGTGTCTCCCGTTTTATTTTTTTCTCCAAGTTTTCACTCTCAAAAAAAAATCACACTTTAATACGTACAACTACAACAGGACACCACTTTTTGCAGTCTGGGTATTATTTTTTTTAGAAATGTTGCATTTTTGGATGTAGACGCCCTTTAGTTCAGCTGTAGGCGCCCTTTAGTTCAGCTGTAGGCGCCCTTTAGTTCAGCTGTAGGCGCCCTTTAGTTCAGCTGTAGGCGCCCTTTAGTTCAGCTGTAGGCGCCCTTTAGTTCAGCTGTAGGCGCCCTTTAGTTCAGCTGTAGGCGCCCTTTAGTTCAGCTGTAGGCGCCCTTCAGTTCAGCTGTAGGTGCCCTTCAGTTCAGCTGTAGGTGCCCTTCAGTTCAGCTGTAGGTGCCCTTCAGTTCAGTTGTAGGTGCCCTTTAATTAAACTGTGCAAGAGACGTGTTTGGTTAGCGGTGTTTCTGTAGAACACATGCCAATTGGCAGAGTTCGCTAAACAAACTCGCCACTGGATTGATGACAATAATCATGATATTCATTCAGCCAGGTTAAACATTGTCTACTTTGTAGTTAACGTTTAACTGAGGTTTTTTTAAATACATCCCTACTTAAATTCAATACATCTAGTTGATTCCCCTACTAAGTTCAATACATCTAGTTGATTCCCTACTTAAGTTCAATACATCTAGTTGATTCCCTACTAAGTTCAATACATCTAGTTGATTCCCTACTAAGTTCAATACATCTAGTTGGATCTCGTCACGGTATCTCTGTGCATTCAAATGGCCATCGATAAAATGCCATTGTGTTTGTTGTCCGTAGTTCATGCCTTCCCATAACATAAACAGCCCCTCCACCGTGGGGGACTCACAACGTTGACATGAAGAAAAAAAACACTTGCACATTTCTCCAGCGATGCCAGTGGCCATCGCAGGTGAGCATTTTCCCACTGAAGTCGGTTAGATGCCGGACTGCAGTCAGGCGAGGACGACGAGCACGCAGATGAGCTTCCCTGTGACGGTTTCTGACCGTTTGTACTGAAATTCTTCTGTTGTGCAAACCTAGTTTCCATCAGCTGTCCGGGTGGCTGGTCTCAGACGAACCCGCAGGTGAAGAAGCCGGATGTGGAGGTCCTGGGCTGGCGTGGTTACACGTGATCTGCGGTTGTGAGGCCGTTTGAACGTACTGCCAAATTCTCGAAAAACGAGGTTGTAGGTCGGCTTATGGTAGAGAAATGAACATTGAATTCTCTGGCAAGAGCTCTGCTGGACATTACTGCAGTCAGCGTTCCAATTGCACGCTCCTTCAAAACTTGAGACATCTGTGGCATTGTGGGGTGATGACAAAACTGCACATTTTAGAGTGGCCTTTTATTGTCCCCCCCAGCACAAGGTGCACATATGTAATGATCGTGCGGTTTAATCAGCTTCTTGATATGCCACACCTGTCAGGTGGATGGACTATCTTGACGAAGGAGAAATGCTCTCTAACAAGGATGTAAAACAAATTTGTGAGGAATAAGCTTTCTGTCCGTAGGGAACATTTATGGGATGTTTTTATTTCGGCTCATGAAACATGGGACCAACACTTTACATGTTGAGTTTATATTTTCCACTGTAGTTGATATCCTACTAAGTTCAATACATTATTGAATATTGTTGAAATCCGTTCTGCGTATCGCAGATTTTATAGGCCCCCCCATGTGTGCGCTGTGGGCAAGCTGTGTGTGTGTGTGTGTGTGTGTGTGTGTGTGTGTGTGTACCGTCCACTGTGTGTATGTGGTGTGTGTGTGTACCGTGCACTGTGTGTATGTGGTGTGTTTATGTGGTGTGTGTGTGTGTGTGTGTGGTGTGTGTATGTGGTGTGTGTGTGTGGTGTGTGTATGTGGTGTGTTTATGTGGTGTGTTTATGTGGTGTGTGTGTGTGTGTATGTGGTGTGTGTGTATGTGGTGTGTGTATGTGGTGTGTTTATGTGGTGTGTGTGTGTGTGTGTACCGTGCACTGTGTGTATGTGGTGTGTTTATGTGGTGTGTTTATGTGGTGTGTGTGTGTGTTTATGTGGTGTGTGTGTGTGTGTGTGTGTGTGTGTTTATGTGGTGTGTTTATGTGGTGTGTGTGTGTGTTTATGTGGTGTGTGTGTGTGTGTGTGTGTGGTGTGTTTATGTGGTGTGTGTGTGTTTATGTGGTGTGTGTGTGTGTGTGTGTGGTGTGTTTATGTGGTGTGTGTGTGTGTGTGTGTGGTGTGTTTATGTGGTGTGTGTGTGTGTGTGTGTGTGTGTGTACTGTGTGTATGTGGTGTGTTTATGTGGTGTGTGTGTGTGTGTGTGTGGTGTGTGTATGTGGTGTGTGTGTGGTGTGTGTATGTGGTGTGTTTATGTGGTGTGTGTGTGTGTGTGTGTGTGTGTGTGTGTGTGTATGTGGTGTGTGTGTATGTGGTGTGTTTATGTGGTGTGTTTATGTGGTGTGTGTGTGTGTGTATGTGGTGTGTGTGTATGTGGTGTGTTTATGTGGTGTGTTTATGTGTGTGTGTGTGTTTATGTGGTGTGTGTGTGTGTGTGTGTGTGTGTGTGTTTATGTGGTGTGTTTATGTGGTGTGTGTGTGTGTTTATGTGGTGTGTGTGTGTGTTTATGTGGTGTGTGTGTGTGTGTGTGGTGTGTTTATGTGGTGTGTGTGTGTGTGTGTGTGTGTTTATGTGGTGTGTGTGTGTGTGTGTGTGGTGTGTTTATGTGGTGTGTGTGTGTGTGTGTGTGGTGTGTTTATGTGGTGTGTGTGTGTGGTGTGTGTATGTGGTGTGTGTGTGTGGTGTGTGTATGTGGTGTGTGTGTGTGTGTGTGTGTGTGTGTGTGTGTGTGGTGTGTGTGTGTGGTGTGAAAGGAAGTCACTAGGAAAAGTCTAAACACTACAGATACTCCTTCCTGTGAGCGCGTGCACACACACACACACACACCTACCTGTGTTTCTGATAACGTAGTCGAGAACGACGAGCCTCTCAAACTGAGACTGGAGCTGTTTCCTGGTGTTCTCTGGGAGAGGCTCCGCCTAAAAACGTCTCAACCAATAGTCAGCCTCGTGGTACCCTTCCACGAACAGCTGGAACGAACCAAGCTGACACACAGACAGACAGACAGACAGAGAGATCGCCAGAGAAACAGACAGATGCAGGACACACACAGGTTAGGATACCTTGGGGGGGTTAAGATGTAGGGTCAGGAATAAGACTGGTAGAGTCAGGGGTTAGGATACCTTGGGGGGGTTAAGATGTAGGGTCAGGAATAATACTGGTAGGGTCAGGGGTTAGGATACCTTGGGGGGGTTAAGATGTAGGGTCAGGAATAATACTGGTAGGGTCAGGGGTTAGGATACCTTGGGGGGGTTAAGATGTAGGGTCAGGAATAAGACTGGTAGGGTCAGGGTACCTTGGGGGGCAGGCCCACTCTGTGGAAGTGTCGTCCTACTTTGGGAACCTTCTCTAGGGCGTATTTCTTCCCTCTGGACTTGGCCCTATCGATAGTGTTGTAGTGAAATGTCTCACTGACCAGATACACAGCCTGAAAGACACACACACACACACACACACACACACACACACACACACACACACACACACAGACAGACTGTTATTATCACTGACAAGATACACAGCCTGAAAGACACACACAGACAGACTGTTATTATCACTGAGCAGATACACAGCCTGAGGGACCTTGTTATTATCACTGACCAGATACACAGCCTGAGGGACCTTGTTATTATCACTGACCAGATACACAGCCTGAGGGACCTTGTTATTATCACTGACCAGATACACAGCCTGAGGGACCTTGTTATTATCACTGAGCAGATACACAGCCTGAGGGACCTTGTTATTATCACTGAGCAGATACACAGCCTGAGAGACCTTGTTATTACCACTGACCAGATACACAGCCTGAGGGACCTTGTTATTATCACTGAGCAGATACACAGCCTGAGGGACCTTGTTATTATCACTGAGCAGATACACAGCCTGAGGGACCTTGTTATTATCACTGAGCAGATACACAGCCTGAGGGACCTTGTTATTATCACTGACCAGATACACAGCCTGAGGGACCTTGTTATTACCACTGACCAGATACACAGCCTGAGACCCCCCCCCCCACCTCACCTTGGTTTTGGGGACCACCCCCAGTCCTAGCCTGGTATCGACAAGGGAGGCAGCAACCTCAGAGAGATAGCCCTGGTTGGGGATCAGGCAGCCACGGCCAAAACAACACGGACAGCACAGCTATACAGAGAGAGAGAGAGGAGAAGAGGGGGTGGGGGGAGGACAGAGGGAGGAGGAGGAGGAGAGAGGACAGAGGGAGGAGGAGGAGGAGGAGGAGGAGAGAGAGAGGACAGAGGGAGGAGGAGGAGGAGGGAGAGGACAGAGGGAGGAGGAGGAGGAGGGAGAGGACAGAGGGAGGAGGAGGAGGAGGAGGAGGAGGAGGAGGAGGAGAGAGGACAGAGGGAGGAGGAGGAGGAGGAGGAGGAGGAGGAGGAGGAGAGAGGACAGAGGGAGGAGGAGGAGGAGGAGGAGGAGAGAGGAGAGAGAGAGGACAGAGGGAGGAGGAGAGAGAGGACAGAGGGAGGAGGAGGAGAGAGGGAGGAAGGGTAGAGGGTGGGGAGAGAGTTAAATGAACTGTTATAATGAATGTAAAAATAGAGAGATAGGGAGGAGAGGAAGAGGAGAGAGAGGGAAATAGCACACAGGGACAGATGAGGAAGAGGAGAGACAACAGTAAAAGACAGTGACAGAAACAGACCAGAGAACAGTGTTACCTTGTGAAAGTATTTGGTCCATTTAGGGTTGAGGTGACCGTAAGGCTCTTCAGACTTTGGTTTGAAAACACCAAGGATTTTCTGGACGGACAAAAAGAAACAGGGAATCAACAGCATTTAAAAAAGCCCTTACTACATCAGCAGTTATCAGAAAGACACCAGGGCCAGCAAGACAACTCCATCACCTGGTATCACACACTACAGAGAGACTGAGGAAGACATCAGGAACAGCAAGACAACTCCATCACACACTACAGAGAGACTGAGGAAGACATCAGGGCCAGCAAGACAACTCCATCACCATCACCTGGTATCACACACTACAGAGAGACTGAGGATGACATCAGGACCAGCAAGACAACTCCATCACCTGGTATCACACACTACAGAGAGACTGAGGAAGACATCAGGGCCAGCAAGACAACTCCATCACCTGGTATCACACACTACAGAGAGACTGAGGAAGACATCAGGGCCAGCAAGACAACTCCATCACACACTACAGAGAGACTGAGGAAGACATCAGGACCAGCAAGACAACTCCATCACCTGGTATCACAAACTACAGAGAGACTGAGGAAGACATCAGGACCAGCAAGACAACTCCATCACACACTACAGAGAGACTGAGGAAGACATCAGGGCCAGCAAGACAACTCCATCACCATCACCTGGTATCACACACTACAGAGAGACTGAGGACGACATCAGGGCCAGCAAGACAACTCCATCACCATCACCTGGTATCACACACTACAGAGAGACTGAGGAAGACATCAGGGCCAGCAAGACAACTCCATCACCTGGTATCACACACTACAGAGAGACTGAGGAAGACATCAGGACCAGCAAGACAACTCCATCACCTGGTATCACACACTACAGAGAGACTGAGGAAGACATCAGGGCCAGCAAGACAACTCCATCACCTGGTATCACAGACTACAGAGAGACTGAGGACATCAGGGCCAGCAAGACAACTCCATCACCAACACCTGGTATCACAGACTACAGAGAGACTGAGGATGACATCAGGGCCAGCAAGACAACTCCATCACCTGGTATCACAGACTACAGAGAGAATGAGGACATCAGGGCCAGCAAGACAACTCCATCACCATCACCTGGTATCACAGACTACAGAGAGACTGAGGATGACATCAGGGCCAGCAAGACAACTCCATCACCTGGTATCACAGACTACAGAGAGAATGAGGACAACATCAGGACCAGCTGGCATCGACCATCTATCATCCCCATCATGTAGTGGAACTCCAGAAGGTTACCAGAAGCACCAGTCTCTGCTATGAGTGGGTACACTCCATCATGTAGAGGAACTCCAGCAGGTTACCAGAAGCACCAGTCTCTGCTATGAGTGGGTACACTCCATCATGTAGAGGAACTCCAGCAGGTTACCAGAAGCACCAGTCTCTGCTATGAGTGGGTACACTCCATCATGTAGTGGAACTCCAGCAGGTTACCAGAAGCACCAGTCTCTGCTATGAGTGGGTACACTCCATCATGTAGTGGAACTCCAGCAGGTTACCAGAAGCACCAGTCTCTGCTATGAGTGGGTACACTCCATCATGTAGTGGAACTCCAGCAGGTTACCAGAAGCACCAGTCTCTGCTATGAGTGGGTACACTCCATCATGTAGTGGAACTCCAGCAGGTTACCAGAAGCACCAGTCTCTGCTATGAGTGGGTACACTCCATCATGTAGTGGAACTCCAGCAGGTTACCAGAAGCACCAGTCTCTGCTATGAGTGGGTACTCCGTTGTGAAGGAACACCCTGAAACGGGCTTCCTCCCCATCAACGTGTTCATCTACTTTAAAATGGTTCTCTTTATCTGTAGGCCTATACTGGAATTCAGCTGTTAGCTGTGAAGCCTACAAGATTAAATTAACCCATGAAACAATTACTTCTTCACGTACATAAAATGCACAAGTAAAACCACAGCGACTCAGAATAACCAGGAGGACTTTTCTGGACATAAAGAACAGGAAATAGTTTGTTATTTAAAAGGTTATTGACTGTTTGAACAAAGCCCTAACTAGTAGTGATGAGGGATGATTCTCACCAACCCCCCTTCCCCACACCTCCCATCCCCCCCTCCTCCATACCTTCCACCCCCCACACCTCCCATCCCCCCCTCCATACATCCCCCTCCATACCTCCCATCCCCCTCCTCCATACCTTCCACCCCCACACCTCCCATTCCCCCTCCTCCATACCTTCCACCCCCATACCTCCCATCCCCCTCCTCCATACCTTCCACCCCCACACCTCCCATTCCCCACTCCTCCATACCTTCCACCCCTCACTCCCCCTTTTCTCACCCCTTTGGAGTCTTTAACGAAGTAACTCCCGCTAGAACCCTGAGAGATTCTCTCTGGGAAGACTCCGCCCTCGATGGCTTGCTCCGCCCTCTGAATGATGTCACCAAACTCTGGGTCATCGGGAAAAGGTTAAAGTCTCCGCTACTGTTACCTGAATAATGGAGAGAGAGAGAGAGAGAGAGAGAGAGAGAGAGAGAGAGAGAGAGAGAGAGAGAGAGAGAGAGAGAGAGAGAGAGAGAGAGAGAGAGAGAGAGAGAGAGAGAGAGAGAGAGAGAAAGAGAGAGAATGTTGACTTGTTTTTCTTTAAATAGGCCATCGTCATTACAATAAAAACAACCACATTACACATTCCAGATTACAAATGTATATTTTAACATGCCCTCTCGAGAGAGAGAAAGAGAGAGACTCAGTGAGCATAGCCTTGCTATGGAGAGAGGCCACCGAAGGCAGCCCTGGCTCTCAAGAGAAGACAGGCTATGTGCACACTGCCCACAAAATGAGGCGGAAACTGAGCTGCACTTCCTAACCGCTTGCCAAATGTATGACCAGATTAGAGAGACACATTTTCTCTCAGATTACACAGACCCACAAAGAATTTGAAAACAAACCCAATATTGATAAACTCCCATATCTACTGGGTGAAATACCACAGTGTGCCATCACAGCAGCATGACTGGTGACCTGGTGACCACAAGAAAAGGGTGACCTGTGAAGAACAAACACCATTGTAAACACAACCCATATTTATGTTGATTTATTTTCCCTTTTTGTACTTTAACCACTCGCACATCGCTACATCACTGTTTATAGACATAATGTAATGTTTACTGTTCATTTTATTCTTTATGTAACTTTTGTTTATTATCTATTTCACTAGCTTTGGCAATGTTAACATGTTTCCCATGCCCCCCCCCAACAAAAAAAGTCCCTTAAATTGAAAGTGAAATGTAATTGAAGGAGAGATCAGTACATGTGTATGTAACTAGCTGATGTGGTATCAGTTCAACTCTGCAGAGTCAACATTTGTTTGCTTTGGTTGTGGTTGACTCTGGTGGAGGGCGTAGGCTGCCTCCCAAACAGCACCCTATTTCAATACATTTGGGCTCTGGTCAAAAAGTAGTGCACTATGTAGGGAATAGGGTGCTGTTAGGGAGGCAGACGCACTGTGAGCTAGGTGCAATGTCAAGTAGAAACATGGCTCCATAGAACATGGAGGTTAAACACACTGCCCCCCCGCACACACACACAGAGCCACACACACATAAGGTCTAAGTAGATGACACTTCCTCTCCCCTCCTCCAATTAGAAAGCAAAGGAGAACAACTGATGACATCAACAACACCGCTCCATATATTCCCATCAGACAGAGAGAGGAGGAAGAGGGAGATGGAGACAGAGAGAGGGAGAGCTGGGGGGATAGAGAGAGACTAGGGAGAGCTGGGGGGATAGAGAGAGACTAGGGAGAGCTGGGGGGATAGAGAGAGACTAGGGAGAGCTGGGGGATAGAGAGAGACTAGGGAGAGCTGGGGGATAGAGAGAGACTAGGGAGAGCTGGGGGATAGAGAGAGACTAGGGAGAGCTGGGGGATAGAGAGAGACTAGGGAGAGCTGGGTGGATAGAGAGAGACTAGGGAGAGCTGGGGGGATAGAGAGAGACTAGGGAGAGCTGGGGGGGTAGAGAGAGCTGGGTGGATAGAGAGAGACTAGGGAGAGCTGGGGGGATAGAGAGAGACTAGGGAGAGCTGGGGGGATAGAGAGAGACTAGGGAGAGCTGGGGGACAGCGAGAGGGAGAGCTGGGGGACAGCGAGAGGGAGAGCTGGGGGACAGCGAGAGGGAGAGCTGGGGGACAGCGAGAGGGAGAGCTGGGGGGATAGAGAGAGACTAGGGAGAGCTGGGCCAACTGAATCATAAGAAAACAAAAAGACAACGTGTCAAGTAATTGGAAAGATTTAACAACAAAAAACGGAGCAAACTAGAATGCTACTTGGCCCTAAACAGAGAGTACACAGTGGCAGAATACCTGACCACTGTGACTGACCCAACATTAAGGAAAGCTTTGACTATGTACAGACTCAGTGAACATAGCCTTTCTACTGAGAGAGGCCGCCGTAGGCAGACCTGACTCTCAAGAGAGGACAGGCTGTTGCACACTGCCCACAAAATGAGATGGAAACTGAGCTGCACTTCCTAACCTCCTGCCAAATGTATGACCATATTAGAGACACATATTTCCCCTCAGATTACACAGATCCACAAAGAATTTGAAAACAAAACCAATGTTGATAAACTCCCATATCTACTGGGTGAAATACCACAGTGTGCCATCACAGCAGCAAGATGTGTGACCTGTTGCCACGAGAAAAGGGCAACCAGTGTAGACCAAACACCAATGTAAACACAACCCATATTTATGCTAACTAGCTACTAACATGAAGGAATGCTGGTCTTTCTCCTCCGTCTCCCCATCGGCGTGTTTACCTGGCGAGGTAAGGTGATCTTTATCCGACGACGAACTCAGTCGGTTCCTCCTCGTCCTCCTCGTCCTGTCGGCCCGGGGAGACGACGCGCCGCCGGATAAACACGGTAACAACAGAGCTTCTTCCCCGGAGCCGTCCGTCTCCAATTCGGTGAGAACACTTTCGCACGAGTCTGAGATCCATATCGCGACGCCGGGGTTAACACCGGACCCGACGGTGTTCCTACCGAACAACGACGACAGTGGCTCATCCTGTGACCGAAAGTTGAGCTCCGTGGCGGCTAGCGGGGCTATGTCAACCGTCACTACCGACTCGGTGTCGTTTGGTTCACATTCTGACATCATTGTGGCTTTTTTTTTTTGTTGTCCTTACAATTAAAAAAAAAATAGCTACATATTTTCCATCGCTACATAGTTTTGTTGTTGTAATTATGTATTTATTTGTTTTTTTTGGGACAGCGGGTTAACTCGACATGTCGCCAGTTGGTTTAACGGCAGATTATTTCCAGCCGTTGAATTTGTCCACATCAGCCAACGATCTCTCCTGCTGTCTACAGAGCATGCGCGGAGACGGCGACGCAGTCCCCAACATATTTAAAGAGACAGTGTAGCAAACATTTATTCATTATATTTATTTATTATTATATTTATTTATTATATTTATTTATTTATTTCACTTTTATTTAACCAGGTAGGCAAGTTGAGAACAAGTTCTTATTTACAACTGCAAAGCAGTGTGACACAAACAACAACACAGAGTTACACATGGAGTAAAACAAACATATAGTGAATAATACAATAGAAGAAAAAAGACTGTCGCTCTGCCTGAGGGGGTATGGAAGGGGAGGAGGGGGGAGAGAGATGAGACAAGGGTGTGATTGCAGCCGCACAGTGGGTTTATACTTCTATTGGTCTTGTTTTTTAAGCTAGGAGAGAGGCTGGGTAGACACTGCTAGCTAGGACCCTGGTACATACAGGAGGGTGACTGGGAAACACTAGCTAGCTAACTAGATAGGACTCTGGTACACACAGGAGGGTGACTTAGTTAGCTAACTAGCTAGGTCCCTGGTACATACAGGAGGGTGACTGGGGAAACACTAGCTAGCTAACTAGCTAGGACTCTGGTACATACAGGACGGATGCTTAGGAGACACTGCTAACTAGCTAGGACTCTGGTACATACAGGACGGATGCTTAGGAGACACTGCTAACTAGCTAGGACTCTGGTACATGCAGGATGGATGCTGAGGAGACACTGCTAACTAGCTAGGACTCTGGTACATACAGGATGGATGCTGAGGAGACACTGCTAACTAGCTAGGACTCTGGTACATACAGGATGGATGCTGAGGAGACACTGCTAGCTAGCTAGGACTCTGGTACATGCAGGATGGATGCTGAGGAGACACTGCTAACTAGCTAGGACTCTGGTACATACAGGACGGATGCTTAGGAGACACTGCTAACTAGCTAGGACTCTGGTACATGCAGGATGGATGCTGAGGAGACACTGCTAACTAGCTAGGACTCTGGTACATACAGGATGGATGCTGAGGAGACACTGCTAACTAGCTAGGACTCTGGTACATACAGGATGGATGCTGAGGAGACACTGCTAGCTAGCTAGGACTCTGGTACATGCAGGATGGATGCTGAGGAGACACTGCTAACTAGCTAGGACTCTGGTACGTACAGGATGGATGCTGAGGAGACACTGCTAACTAGCTAGGACTCTGGTACATACAGGATGGATGCTGAGGAGACACTGCTAACTAGCTAGGACTCTGGTAAATACAGGACGGATGCTGAGGACACACTGCTAACTAGCTAGGACTCTGGTACATACAGGACGGATGCTGAGGAGACACTGCTAACTAGCTAGGACTCTGGTACATACAGGACGGATGCTGAGGAGACACTGCTAGCTAGCTAGGACTCTGGTACATACAGGACGGATGCTGAGGACACACTGCTAACTAGCTAGGACTCTGGTACATACAGGATGGATGCTGAGGAGACACTGCTAACTAGCTAGGACTCTGGTACATACAGGACGGATGCTGAGGACACACTGCTAACTAGCTAGGACTCTGGTACATACAGGACGGATGCCGAGGAGACACTGCTAGCTAGCTAGGACTCTGGTACATACAGGATGGATGCTGAGGAGACACTGCTAGCTAGCTAGGACTCTGGTACATACAGGACGGATGCTGAGGAGACACTGCTAGCTAGCTAGGACTCTGGTACATACAGAACGGATGCTGAGGACACACTGCTAACTAGCTAGGACTCTGGTACATACAGGACGGATGCTGAGGACACACTGCTAACTAGCTAGGACTGGTACATACAGGACGGATGCTGAGGAGACACTGCTAGCTAGCTAGGACTCTGGTACATACAGGACGGATGCTGAGGAGACACTGCTAACTAGCTAGGACTCTGGTACATACAGGACGGATGCTGAGGAGACACTGCTAGCTAGCTAGGACTCTGGTACATACAGGATGGATGCTAAGGAGACACTGCTAACTAGCTAGGACTCTGGTACATACAGGACGGATGCTGAGGAGACACTGCTAGCTAGCTAGGACTCTGGTACATACAGGACGGATGCTGAGGAGACACTGGTAGCTAGAATCCAGTGGGTTCTGGTAGTCTTTAATAGCTTATTCTAAAATGTGTATTTGATTATGTATATGTTTTTGCTGTTTGTTCTTTGTTATAGAGTCAACAAAAATTGGATAAGTGGTTTATCCATACATATCCGTTTTGGATAGATAACTCTTTGTGTTGTTGTTTGATAGTGAGTTCCAATTTCCCAGAAGTGGTTAGAATCTTTTATTTTATTTTTTAAATATAACCTCGCCCTCTACACCTCTCTCCTTCTCTCTCTCTCTCTCTCTCTCTCTCTCTCTCTCTCTCTCTCTCTCTCTCTCTCTCTCTCTCTCTCTCTCTCTCTCTCTCTCTCTCTCTCTCTCTCTCTCTCTCTCTCTCTCTCTCTCTCTCTCTCTCTCTCTCTCTCTCTCTCTCTCTCTCTCTCTCTCTCTCTCTATAACAAGAAGTCCTGTTCCATGGAACTACTAACACTTGTCAACCACAAAGCATTACTGCTGTTATAATAACAGAAACACTGTCATAATCTGGGGTTTGGGGTAACATGGGATTTGGGTAACATGGGGTTTGGGTAACACAGGGTTTGGGTAACACATCGTTTGGGTAACACAGGGTTCTGGGTAACATGTGGTTTGCGGTAACATGTGGTTATGGTAACATGGGGTTTGGGGTAACATGGGGTGATGGTTAGATGGGGTTTGGGTAACATGGGGTGATGGTAACATGGGGTTTGGGTAACATGGGGTGATGATAAGATGGGGTTTGGGTAACATGGGGTGATGGTAAGATGGGGTTTGGGGTAACATGGGGTGATGGTTAGATGGGGTTTGGGGTAACATGGGGTGATGGTAACATGGGGTTTGGGTAACATGGGGTGATG
The DNA here is from genome assembly GCA_030435695.1 of Brachymystax lenok tsinlingensis. Taxonomy (NCBI): domain Eukaryota; kingdom Metazoa; phylum Chordata; class Actinopteri; order Salmoniformes; family Salmonidae; genus Brachymystax; species Brachymystax lenok. The sequence goes on along the minus strand of CM059810.1, from coordinate 30,177,870 downwards.
GTTAGATGGGGTTTGGGGTAACATGGGGTGATGGTAAGATGGGGTTTGGGTAACATGGGGTGATGGTAACATGGGGTTTGGGTAACATGGGGTGATGTTAACATGGGGTTTGGGGTAACATGGGGTTTGGGTAACATGGGGTGATGGTAACATGGGGTGATGGTAAGATGGGGTTTGGGGTAACATGGGGTGATGGTTAGATGGGGTTTGGGGTAACATGGGGTGATGGTAACATGGGGTTTGGGTAACATGGGGTGATGGTTAGATGGGGTTTGGGTAACATGGGGTGATGGTAAGATGGGGTTTGGGTAACATGGGGTGATGGTAACATGGGGTTTGGGTAACATGGGGTGATGGTTAGATGGGGTTTGGGGTAACATGGGGTGATGGTAAGATGGGGTTTGGGTAACATGGGGTGATGGTTAGATGGGGTTTGGGGTAACATGGGGTTTGGGGTAACATGGGGTTTGGGTAACATGGGGTGATGGTAAGATGGGGTTTGGGTAACATGGGGTGATGGTAAGATGGGGTTTGGGTAACATGGGGTGATGGTTAGATGGGGTTTGGGGTAACATGGGGTGATGGTTAGATGGGGTTTGGGGTAACATGGGGTGATGGTAACATGGGGTTTGGGTAACATGGGGTGATGGTTAGATGGGGTTTGGGTAACATGGGGTGATGGTAAGATGGGGTTTGGGTAACATGGGGTGATGGTAACATGGGGTTTGGGTAACATGGGGTGATGGTTAGATGGGGTTTGGGGTAACATGGGGTGATGGTAAGATGGGGTTTGGGTAACATGGGGTGATGGTTAGATGGGGTTTGGGGTAACATGGGGTTTGGGGTAACATGGGGTTTGGGTAACATGGGGTGATGGTAAGATGGGGTTTGGGTAACATGGGGTGATGGTAAGATGGGGTTTGGGTAACATGGGGTGATGGTTAGATGGGGTTTGGGTAACATGGGGTGATGGTTAGATGGGGTTTGGGTAACATGGGGTGATGGTAAGATGGGGTTTGGGTAACATGGGGTGATGGTAACATGGGGTGATGGTAACATGGGGTTTGGGTAACATGGGGTGATGGTAACATGGGGTTATGGTAACACAGGGTTTTGATTATTTAAGAGCATTCCAGCATTTACTGCTTTTTGTTTTTGTCTTTATTTTGTCAATCTTATTTTGTTTACTCTTAGATTCTTTATTTTGAAGTGTAATCATGTATTATTAGTCCATGTAATCACCTGTTTATTCTCTATAGATGTCTCCTTTACAACAAGTCAGGTAGTCTATATAATCACCTGTTTATTCTCTATAGATGTCTCCTTTACAACAAGTCAGGTAGTCCATGTAATCACCTGTTTATTCTCTATAGATGTCTCCTTTACAACAAGTCAGGTAGTCCATGTAATCACCTGTTTATTCTCTATAGATGTCTCCTTTACAACAAGTCAGGTAGTCCATGTAATCACCTGTTTATTCTCTATAGATGTCTCCTTTACAACAAGTCAGGTAGTCTATGTAATCACCTGTTTATTCTCTATAGATGTCTCCTTTACAACAAGTCAGGTAGTCCATGTAATCACCTGTTTATTCTCTATAGATGTCTCCTTTACAACAAGTCAGGTAGTCCATGTAATCACCTGTTTATTCTTTGGCCGGGATTCAATCCGATCGTGAGTTGTAGCGAGCTTGTTAATTAAAGGTAATTTCCGATTGAGGCAACATCTGCAGCGTTTACCATGACTGTGACCTCCATCTGCCTACACCCAGCCTGAGGAGGCCTATAACTCCATTAGGTTGAATGTGATACTCTGCCTATACCCAGCCTGAGGAGGACTATAACTCCATTAGGTTGAATGTGATACTCTGCCTATACCCAGCCTGAGGAGGCCTATAACTCCATTAAGTTGAATGTGATAGTCTGCCTATACCCAGCCTGAGGAGGCCTATAACTCCATTCCCATTCCTAGAAATTAATCTAATTGGAAATCAGCCTTAATCAGGCTGGTTAATCTGATACATGTCTGTTGAATTTGAAAAAATCCACTCGCACTCGGCCCCGCCCCACCTACTCAGCCAATCAGGAGCCGCTACTGCGTTGCGGCATACTGCATACCATTTGCTCAACGGTACGTGCTAAATAGTATGCAACGATGAGTGCATAGTATGCAATAGAAGTACGTAGTACACCGGTGTGGGTATTCAGACCTCTCTGTCCTCTCCTTCTCTCCACTCCTCCCTCTGCTGGTCACTTCCCTCTCATCACCTGCAGTGGGCGGAGCCGTGACTGAGAGCTGTGCTCTGGTTGGCTAAGCTGAAAGGAGGCTGCAGCTGACAGACCCAGAGCATCCTCTACTCTCTCTTTCTCCCTCTCTCCTTTTTCGCTTATCCCTCCTCCTCTTTCTCCTCTCTCTCTTCTCTCTCTCTCTCTCCTCTCCTCTCCACACAGAGACACACGTGCCCCTGCCTGCCTGCTCAGTGACACTGCAGTACAGAGGACATAGCAGCAGACAGACAGACAGGCAGGCAGAGAGACAGAAAGGCAGAGAGACAGGCAGACAAACAAGCCGACAGGAAGACCGAAGGAAGGTGTGTCGAGGCCTTCTCTCCTCCTTCTCCTCCTCCTCCTCCTCCTGCAGAAGCAGAGATCCTGTTCTCCTGCGCTCTCCTTCAAGGACTTCCACATTTCCACACTCTGGGACCTAGAACTGCCGCTGCTACAGTTCCTGTTCCTGTTTGTTACCAAGGAAATACTCCTGCTACTACTGCTGCTGCTACAGTTCCTGTTCCTGTTTGTTACCAAGGAAATACTCCTGCTACTGCTACAATTCCTGTTCCTGTTTGTTACCAAGGAAATACTCCTGCTACTAGTGCTGCTGCTACAATTCCTATTCCTGTTTGTTACCAAGGAAATACTCCTGCTACTAGTGCTGCTGCTACAATTCCTATTCCTGTTTGTTACCAAGGAAATACTCCTGCTACTAGTGCTGCTGCTACAATTCCTGTTCCTGTTTGTTACCAAGGAAATACTGCAGCGCAGCGGATATTATCACGAACGCGAGCACGGAGGAGTGCTACTCTCTCCCTCTCTTACACACGCACAGGCAGACAAACAGACTACTCTCACTTAACACATATCAGTGGACTTCTCATTGTTTCGGGACTTCTTTTGCTGGGCCTGGTGTGTGTTGTGGTGTGGTGTGTGTTGTGGTGTGGTGTGTGTTGTGGTGTGGTGTGTGTTTTGTGTGTTTTTATATCAGAGGTCACGCCGCGTGCTGTGGGAGTGTGTGTGGGTGATCCACCTTCTCTCAGGTTCCCTCCCCTCTCATCCTTTTCTACCTAATCTCTCTCGCTCTCTCTCTCTCTCTCGCTCTCTCTCTCTCTCGCTCTCTCTCCACCCCACTCTCCTGTTCACCCTTCTGTCCCTCTCCACACCTCACCAAACTCCATCCCTCTCTTCCCCCTCTCTCTCTCTCTATCCTCACCACACCTCTCCCTCTCTTCCCTCTATATCTCCGCCCCTCCATATCCCATGATGCCTTACCCCAGGCCACTGCGCTAGGCCCCAGCAGTATGGACAGAGCCTGGGAGGGGAGAGAGAGCTCTGATTGGTCCAGGTTGGGTCCCCCTTCTTTTGCTTCCGATGGGGGAGGACACTGAGAGCTCCAAAGTCAACCACAGCTTCCTGCGAGACTACGTCACTGAAGGTAGGCTCATAACACCTTTGTTACCTTAAGTAGTTTTATAACACCTCCATGTCACCTTAAGTAGGTTTATAACACCTCTATGTCACCTTAAGTAGGTTTATAACACCTCTATGTCACCTTAAGTAGGTTTATAACACCTCCATGTCACCTTAAGTAGTTTTATAACACCTCCATGTCACCTTAAGTAGGTTTATAACACCTCTATGTCACCTTAAGTAGGTTTATAACAGCTCTATGTCACTTTTAGTAGGTTTATAACACCTCTGTTATCTTAAGTATGTTTATAACACCTCTGTCACCATATGTAGGTTCATAATATCACTATGTTACCTTATATAGGTTTATAGCAGCTCAATGTCACCTTAAGTAGATTTATAACACATCTATGCTACCTTAAGTAGGTTTATAATGGCTCTATGTCACCTTAAGTAGGTTTATAATACCACTATATAGTCAAAGCTTATAATACATCTGTGTTACCTTAAATAGGTCTATAATGGCTCTATGTCAATTTAGGTAGGTTTATAATACCTCTCTGTTCCCTTAGGTACACTTATAATGTAGGCGTACAACGGCACTGTATGACAAAAGGCCTACAACTAGTTCAGAGTCAGAGAGTTTGTTTAAGAGAGAGTGAGGCGTTCAGAGCTGGACTCCTCCATGTTGCTGGCCGACTCTGAACGTTCCCCTCATGTCTTGACTTTGACCATTTGGAATCTAGTTCTACTTCGGCTGCTTAATTCCACACTATCGCGGTTCTGAAATCTTGAGACTCCATTGGACTGCTACCGGTCAATATTATCAAAGAGGGAGGAGTTAGAATAGCATGTTTTGGGTAATGTTTTTGTAATGCGTTTGCCCGGATGAATGACAACAAAGATGATTGCCCGCACAAATTGTCTGTCTTTTTTACGTTTGCAACTCGTCTGAACTAGACAGAAGAAAATGTCTCAGTGTGGTGGAACCCTTATGACCAGTGATGTAGTGATGTAGTCTTAATGTCTCAGTGTGGTGAAACCCTTATGACCAGTGATATAGTGATGTAGTGTTAATGTCTCAGTGTGGTGGAACCTTTATGACCAGTAATATAGTGGTAATGTCTCAGTGTGGTGGAACCCTTATGACCAGTGATGTAGTGGTAATGTATCAGTGTGGTGGAACCCTTATGACCAGTGATATAGTGGTAATGTCTCAGTGTGGTGGAAACTTTATGACCAGGGATGTAGTGGTCATGTCTCAGTGTGGTGGAACCCTTATGACCAGTGATATAGTGGTAATGTCTCAGTGTGGTGGAACCTTTATGAACAGGGATGTAGTGGTAATGTCTCAGTGTGGTGGAACCCTTATGAGCAGTGATATAGTGGTAATGTCTCAGTGTGGTGGAACCTTTATGACCAGTAATATAGTGGTAATGTCTCAGTGTTGTGGAACCCTATAGACCAGTGATGTAGTGGTAATGTATCAGTGTGGTGGAACCCTTATGACCAGTGATATAGTGGTAATGTCTCAGTGTGGTGGAAACTTTATGACCAGGGATGTAGTGGTCATGTCTCAGTGTGGTGGAACCCTTATGACCAGTGATATAGTGGTAATGTCTCAGTGTGGTGGAACCTTTATGAACAGGGATGTAGTGGTAATGTCTCAGTGTGGTGGAACCCTTATGAGCAGTGATATAGTGGTAATGTCTCAGTGTGGTGGAACCTTTATGACCAGTAATATAGTGGTAATGTCTCAGTGTGGTGGAACCCTATAGACCAGTGATGTAGTGGTAATGTCTCAGTGTGGTGGAACCCTTATGACCAGTGATATAGTGGTAATGTCTCAGTGTGGTGGAACCTTTATGAACAGGGATGTAGTGGTAATGTCTCAGTGTGGTGGAACCCTTATGAGCAGTGATATAGTGGTAATGTCTCAGTGTGGTGGAACCTTTATGACCAGTAATATAGTGGTAATGTCTCAGTGTGGTGGAACCCTATAGACCAGTGATATAGTGGTAATGTCTCAGTGTGGTGGAACCCTTATGACCAGTGATATAGTGGTAATGTCTCAGTGTGGTGGAACCTTTATGACCAGTAATATAGTGGTAATGTCTCAGTGTGGTGGAACCCTATAGACCAGGGATGTAGTGGTCATGTCTCAGTGTGGTGGAAACTTTATGACCAGGGATGTAGTGGTAATGTATCAGTGTGGTGGAACCCTTATGATCAGGGATGAAGTTATATAGTGGTAATGTCTCAGTGTGGTGGAACCCTTATGACCAGTGATGTAGTGGTAATGTATCAGTGTGGTGGAACCCTTATGATCAGGGATGTACAGCGGGGCCAAAAAGTATTTAGTCAGCCACCAATTGTGCAAGTTCTCTCTGTCACGATCAGCTAGGAGTGGTGTGTGTGGAGTCAGACGCAGAGAGCACGGTGTAGGGAAAAACACTCCTCTTTAATTCAAGCGTGAAATACAATGCCCAATGCACGGCAGGCGCACAAAACAAACCGGCGCTCAAAAACAGACACGGGCATAAAATGATGACACACACGAACGTCCACCAAAACAGAGAAACAAGCCCGCACAAAAGGAGGCGGGCTTGACCGGCTTAAATAGCCCTAGAATACAAACACAAAACAGGTGCAAACAATAGAACAATCAACAGAAAGGAAACGAGGATCGGTGGCAGCTAATAGGCGGTGGACGACGACCGCCGAACGCCGCCCGAACAGGCAGAGGAGCCACCGTCGGTGGAAGTCGTGACAGTACCCCCTCTGACGCGGCTCCGCAGCGCGCCGACAGCGGCCTCTAGGACGACCCGGAGGGCGAGGCGCAGGGCGATCCGGGTGAAGACGGTGAAACTCCGCCAGTAGTGACGGATCCAAGATGTCCGTCACCGTACCCAGCACCTCTCCTCCGGGCCGCACTCTCCCAGTCCACGAGGTACTGCAGGCCCTCACCCTGCGCCTAGAGTCCAGAATGGAGTGGACTGTGTACGCCGGGACCCTCGATGTCCAAGGGGGCCTCCGGCACCTCACCTTCCTGCAGGGGACCAGCTACCACCGGCCTGAGGAGACACATGAAACGAGGGGTTAATGCGGTAGTAAGATGGAAGCTGTAGCCTATAACACACCTCGCTTATCCTCCTCAGGACTTTAAATGGCCCCACATACTGCGGCCCCAGCTTCCGGCAGGGCAAGCGGAGGGGCAGGTTCCGGGTCGAGAGCCAGACCCGGTCCCCCGGTGCGAACACGGGGGCCTCACTGCGGTGACGGTCAGCGCTCCTCTTCTGCCGCCCACCAGCCTGTTTTAGTGATTCCTGGACGGCTCTCCAGGTCTCCTTTGAGCGCTGCACCCACTCCTCCACCGCAGGAGCTTCAGTCTGGCTCTGATGGAATGGTGCCAGGACCGGCTGGTAGCCCAACACGCACTGGAACGGTGACATGTTGGTAGAGGAGTGACGGAGTGAGTTCTGCGCCACCTCCGCCCATGGGACGTACCTCGCCCACTCCCCGGGCCGGTCCTGGCAATACGACCGCAGAAACCTACCAACCTCCTGGTTCACTCTCTCCACCTGCCCATTACTCTCCGGGTGGAAACCTGAGGTCAGGCTGATCGAGACCCCAGGACGCTCCATAAACGCCCTCCACACTCGGGACGTGAACTGGGGGCCCCGATCAGAAACGATGTCCTCAGGCACCCCGTAGTGCCGGAAGACGTGGGTAAACAGGGCCTCCGCAGTCTGTAGGGCCGTAGGGAGACCGGGCAACGGGATGAGACGACAGGACTTAGAGAACCGATCCACAACGACCAGGATCGTGGTGTTCCCCTGGGACGGAGGAAGATCCGTGAGGAAATCCACCGACAGGTGAGACCATGGCCGTTGTGGAACGTGGAGGGGCTGTAACTTCCCTCTAGGCAGGTGTCTAGGAGCCTTACTCTGAGCGCACACCGAACAGGAGGAGACATAAAACCTTACGTCCTTAGCCAACGTGGGCCACCAGTATTTCCCCCTAAGACCCCGCACTGTCCTCTCAATACCAGGATGACCCGAAGAGGGTAGCACATGAGCCCATCGAATCAATTTGTCACGAACACCACGTACTGGCGACCCGTAGGACACTGAGGCGGCGCAGGTTCCAACCGCCGTGCCCGCTCGATGTCCGCGTCCACCTCCCACACCACCGGTGCCACCAGACACGAAGCAGGAAGTATGGGAGTAGGCTCGATGGACCGCTCCTCGGTGTCATAGAGACGGGACAGCGCGTCGGCCTTAGTATTCTGGGAACCTGGCCTATAGGAGATCTTGAACTGAAAGCGGGTAAAAAACATGGCCCACCTAGCCTGCCGCGGATTCAGTCTCCTCGCTGCCCGGATATACTCCAGATTACGGTGGTCAGTCCAGATGAGAAAAGGGTGCTTAGCCCCCTCAAGCCAATGTCTCCACACCTTCAGGGCTCTGACCACAGCTAACAACTCCCGGTCCCCCACGTCATAGTTACGCTCCGCCGGGCAGAGCTTCCTTGAAAAGAAAGCGCAGGGACGGAGTTTCGGTGGCGTGCCCGAGCGCTGTGATAGCACGGCTCCAACACCAGCCTCAGACGCGTCCACCTCCACTATGAACGCCAAAGAGGGGTCCGGATGAGCCAGCAAGGGCGCCAAGTAGTAAACAGCTCCTTCAACCTACTGAAAGCTCTGTCCGCCTCCGCCGACCACCGCAACCGAGCCGGCCCCCCCTTCAGCAGTGAGGTAATGGGAGCGCCACCTGACCAAAACCCCGGATAAACCTCCGGTAGTAATTGGCAAACCATAAAAACCGCTGCACCTCCTTTACCATGGTCGGAGTCGGCCAATTACGCACGGCTGTAATGCGGTCACACTCCATCACCACCCCAGAAGTGGAAATGCGATATCCCAGGAAGGAAACGGCTCGTTTGGAAAACACACATTTCTCCGCTTTGACGTACAGGTCATGCTCCAGCAGTCGCTCAAGTACTTTGCGCACCAGAGACACATGCGCGGCGCGTGTGGCGGAATAGATCAATATATCATCTATATACACCACCACACCCTGCCCGTGCAGGTCCCTGAGAATCTCGTCCACGAAAGATTGAAAGACGGCGGGAGCATTCTTCAACCCATACGGCATAACGAGGTACTCATAATGACCAGATGTAGTACTAAACGCTGTCATCCACTCATCTCCCTCCCGGATACGCACCAGATTATAAGCACTCCTGAGGTCCAGTTTTGTGAAAAAAACGTGCCCCGTGAAATGATTCAACCGCTGTAGCAATGAGAGGTAGCGGGTAACTAAATCCCACTGTGATGGCATTTAGACCTCTATAATCAATGCACGGGCGCAGACCACCCTCCTTTTTCTTCACAAAAAAAGAAACTCGAGGAGACGGGTGATACGGAGGGCCGAATGTACCCCTGTCGCAGAGATTCAGTGATATAGGTCTCCATAGCCACTGTCTCCTCCTGTGACAATGGGTACACGTGACTCCTGGGAAGTGTCGCGTTTACCTGGAGGTTTATCGCGCAATCCCCTCGTCGATGAGGTGGTAATTTGGTCGCCCTCTTTTTACAGAAGGCGATAGCCAAATCGGCATATTCAGAGGGAATGCGCACAGTGGAAACCTGGTCTGGACTCTCCACCGTTGTGGCACCGATGGAAACTCCATCACACCTACCTGAACACTCCTCGGACCACCCCTGGAGAGCCCCCTGTTTCCACGAAATCATAGGGTTGTGCTTAGCCAGCCAGGGAATCCCCAGCACCACTGGAAACGCAGGCGCATCAATGAGGTATAGACTAATCCGCTCCCCATGACCCCCCTGCGTTACCATGTCCAGCGGAACCGTGGCCTCCCTGACCAGCCCTGACCCTAACGGTCTGCTATCTAGGAGTGAACGGGATGGGTTGATCTATCGATACTAGCGGAATACCTAGTCTCGAGGCGAGTCCGTGATCAATAAAGTTCCCAGCTGCGCCTGAATCGACTAGCGCCTTATGCTGGAGAGAGGGAAAAAAATCAGGGAAAGAGATTAATACAAACATGTGACCAACAGGGAGCTCTGAGTGAGTCTGGTGCCGACTCACCTGGGGTGACCGAGCAGTGCTCCGCCTGCCCTCTCGATTCCCAGAGGGACTCCCCAGCACCGATCGGGCAGTGTGTCCTCTCCGACCACAACTGGTGCAGGAGGAGCCTCCTCCTCCGGTTCCCTCGATGCTGCCCCCCCTAACTCCATGGGGATAGGAGCGGAAGGTTCGGAAGGTGGAACAAACAGGGCCCTTCCCGACCGTCCGCGAGCCGCCAGCAGGTTGTCCAGTCGTATGGACATGTCGATCAGCTCATCAAGGGAGAGGGTAGCGTCTCGACACGCCAACTCCCTGCGGACATCCTCCCGGAGACTACAACGGTAGTGGTCGATCAGGGCCCGGTCATTCCACCCCGCTCCAGCAGCCAGGGTCCGAAACTCTAGAGCAAAGTCCTGCGCACTCCTCGTCTCCTGTCTAAGGTGAAACAGCCGTTCACCCGCCGCTCGGCCCTCTGGTGGGTGGGCGAACACGGCCCGGAAACGGCGGGCGAACTCCGGGTAGTTGTCCCTGGCGGAGTCTGGGCCATCCCATACTGCGTTGGCCCACTCCAGGGCTCTACCCGTCAGACAGGAGACGAGGGCGCTCACGCTCTCCTCCCCAGAGGGCGTCGGGCGGACGGTAGCCAGGTACAACTCCAACTGGAGCAGGAACCCCTTACTTCCAGCCGCCGTCCCATCGTACTCCTTAGGGGGGGCGAGACGGAGCGTGCTGGATCCGGACGCCGCCGAAGGAGTCTGTTGAGGCGGGGGAAGGTTGAGTGGGCGAGGGAAGGAGACCACCCCTCTCCCATCGGTCCATTCTCTCCATCATCTGGTCCATTGCCGACCCGATCCGGTGGAGGACGGTGGTGTGGTGGAGGACACGCTCCTCCATAGATGGGAGAGGGGGAGTCGCTGCTCCTGCTGACTCCATGAAGATCTGGTGCGGGCTTCTGTCACGATCAGCTAGGAGTGGTGTGTGTGGAGTCAGACGCAGAGAGCACGGTGTAGGGAAAAACACTCCTCTTTAATTCGGCGTGTGAAATACAATGCCCAATGCACGGCAGGCGCACAAAACAAACCGGCGCTCAAAAACAGACACGGGCATAAAATGATGACACACACGAACGTCCACCAAAACAGAGAAACAAGCCCGCACAAAAGGAGGCGGGCTTGACCGGCTTAAATAGCCCTAGAATACAAACACAAAACAGGTGCAAACAATAGAACAATCAACAGAAAGGAAACGAGGATCGGTGGCAGCTAATAGGCCCGGTGACGACTACCGCCGAACGCCGCCCGAACAGGCAGAGGAGCCACCGTCGGTGGAAGTCGTGACACTCTCACTTAAAAAGATGAGAGAGGCCTGTAATTTTCATCATAGGTACACTTCAACTATGACAGACAAAATGAGGAAAAAAAATCCAGAAAATCACATTGTAGGATTTTTAATGAATTTATTTGCAAATTATGGTGGAAAATAAGTATTTGGTCACATACAAACAAGCAAGATTTCTGGCTCTCACAGACCTGTAACTTCTTCTTTAAGAGGCTCCTCTGTCCTCCACTCGTTACCTGTATTAATGGCACCTGTTTGAACTTGTTATCAGTATAAAAGACACCTGTCCACAACCTCAAACAGTCACACTCCAAACTCCACTATGGCCAAGACCAAAGAGCTGTCAAAGGACACCAGAAACAAAATGGTAGACCTGCACCAGGTTGGGAAGACTGAATCTGCAATAGGTAAGCAGCTTGGTTTGAAGAAATCAACTGTGGGAGCAATTATTAGGAAATGGAAGACATACAAGACCACTGATAATCTTCCTCGATCTGGGGCTCCACGCAAGATCTCACCCGTGGGGTCAAAATGATCACAAGAACGGTGAGCAAAAATCCCAGAACCACACGGGGGGACCTAGTGAATGACCTGCAGAAAGCGGGGACCAAAGTAACAAAGCCTACCATCAGTAACACACTACGCCGCCAGGGACTCAAATCCTGCAGTGCCAGACGTGTCCCCCTGCTTAAGCCAGAACATGTTCAGGCCCGTCTGAAGTTTGCTAGAGAGCATTTGGATGATCCAGATGAGGATTGGGAGAATGTCATATGGTCAGATGAAACCAAAATAGAACTTTTTGGTAAAAACTCAACTCGTCATGTTTGGAGGACAAAGAATGCTGAGTTGCATCCAAAGAACACCATACCTACTGTGAAGCATGGGGGTGGAAACATCATGCTTTAGGGCTGTTTTTCTGCAAAGGGACCAGGACGACTGATCCGTGTAAAGGAAAGAATGAATGGGGCCATGTATCGTGAGATTTTGAGTGAAAACCTCCTTCCATCAGCAAGGGCATTGAAGATGAAACGTGGCTGGGTCTTTCAGTATGACAATGATCCCAAACACACCGCCCTGGCAACGAAGGAGTGGCTTCAGAAGAAGCATTTCAAAGTCCTGGAGTGGCCTAGCCAGTCTCCAGATCTCAACCCCATAGAAAATCTTTGGAGGGAGTTGAAAGTCTGTGTTGCCCAGCGACAGCCCCAAAACATCACTGCTCTAGTGGAGATCTGCATGGAGGAATGGGCCAAAATACCAGCAACAGTGTGTGAAAACCTTGTGAAGACTTACAGAAAACGTTTGACCTCTGTCATTGCCAACAAAGGGTATATAACAAAGTATTGAGATAAACTTTTGTTATTGACCAAATACTTATTTTCCACCATAATTTGCAAATAAATAAATAAAAAATCCTACAATGTGATTTTCTGGATTTCTTTTTCTCATTTCGTCTGTCATAGTTGAAGTGTACCTATGATGAAAATGACAGGCCTCTCTCATCTTTTTAAGTTTTTTAAGAGAACTTGCACAATTGGTGGCTGACTAAATACTTTTTTGCCCCACTGTAGTGGTAATGTCTCAGTGTGGTGGAAACTTTATGACCAGGTATGTAGTGGTAAAGTCTCAGTGTGGTGGAACCCTTATTACCAGGTATGTAGTGGTAAAGTCTCAGTGTGGTGGAACCCTTATTACCAGGGATGTAGTGGTAATGTCTCAGTGTGGTGGAACCCTAATGACCAGGGATGTAGTGGTAATGTATCAGTGTGGTGGAACCCTTATGACCAGTGACATAGTGGTAATGACTCAGTGTGGTGGAACCCTTATGACCAGTGATACAGTGGTAATGACTCAGTGTGGTGGAACCCTTTTGACCAATGATATAGTGGTAATGTATCAGTGTGGTGGAACCCTTATGACCAGTGATATAGTGATGTAGTGTTAATCTCTCAGTGTGGTGGAACCCTTATGACCAGTGATATAGTGGTAATGTTTCAGTGTGGTGGAACCCTTATGACCAGTGATATAGTGGTAATGTCTCAGTGTGGTGGAACCCTTATGACCATGTATGTAGTGGTAAAGTCTCAGTGTGGTGGAACCCTTACGACCAGGGATGTAGTGGTAATGTCTCAGTGTGGTGGAACCATAATGACCAGGGATGTAGTGGTAATGTATCAGTGTGGTGGAACCCTTATGACCAGTGACATAGTGGTAATGACTCAGTGTGGTGGAACCCTTATGACCAGTGATACAGTGGTAATGACTCAGTGTGGTGGAACCCTTATGACCAGTGATACAGTGGTAATGACTCAGTGTGGTGGAACCCTTATGACCAGGGATGTAGTGTTGATGTATCAGTGTGGTGGAACCCTTTTGACCAATGATATAGTGGTAATGTATCAGTGTGGTGGAACCCTTATGACCAGTGATATAGTGATGTAGTGTTAATCTCTCAGTGTGGTGGAACCCTTATGACCAGTGATATAGTGGTAATGTATCAGTGTGGTGGAACCCTTATGACCAGTGATATAGTGTTAATGTCTCAGTGTGGTGGAACCCTAGTGACCAGGGATGTAGTGGTAATGTCTCATTGTGGTGAAACCCTATAGACCATGGATGTAGTGGTAATGTATCAGTGTGGTGGAACCCTTATGACCAGTGATATAGTGATGTAGTGTTAATGTCTCAGTGTGGTGAAACCCTTATGACAAGGGATGTAGTGTTAATGTCTCAGTGTGGTGGAACCCTTATGACCAGTGATATAGTGGTAATGTCTCAGTGTGGTGGAACCCTTATGACCAGTTATGTAGTGGTAATGTATCAATTTGGTGTAACCCTTATGCCCAGTGATATAGTGATGTAGTGTTAATGTCTCAGTGTGGTGGAACCTTTATGACCAGGGATGTAGTGGTAATGTCTCAGTGTGGTGGAACCCTTATGACCAGTGATATAGTGGTAATGTCTCAGTGTGGTGGAACCCTTATGACAAGGGATGTAGTTGTAATGTATCAGTGTGGTGGAACCCTTATGATCAGGGATGAAGTTATATAGTGGTAATGTCTCAGTGTGGTGGAACCCTTATGACCAGGGATGTAGTGGTAATGTATCAGTGTGGTGGAACCCTCATGACCAGGGATATAGTGGTAATGTCTCAGTGTGGTGGAAACTTTATGACCAGTGATATAGTGGTAATGACTCAGTGTGGTGGAACCCTTATGACCAGGTATGTAGTGGTAAAGTCTCAGTGTGGTGGAACCCTTATGACCAGGGATGTAGTGGTAATGTCTCAGTGTGGTGGAACCCTAATGACCAGGGATGTAGTGGTAATGTATCAGTGTGGTGGAACCCTTATGACCAGTGACATAGTGGTAATGACTCAGTGTGGTGGAACCCTTATGACCAGTGATACAGTGGTAATGACTCAGTGTGGTGGAACCCTTATGACCAGGGATGTGGTGTTGATGTATCAGTGTGGTGGAACCCTTTTGACCAATGATATAGTGGTAATGTATCAGTGTGGTGGAACCCTTATGACCAGTGATATAGTGATGTAGTGTTAATCTCTCAGTATGGTGGAACCCTTATGAACAGTGATATAGTGGTAATGTATCAGTGTGGTGGAACCCTTATGACCAGTGATATAGTGTTAATGTCTCAGTGTGGTGGTACCCTTATGACCAGGGATGTAGTGGTAATGTCTCAGTGTGGTGGAACCATAATGACCAGGGATGTAGTGGTAATGTATCAGTGTGGTGGAACCCTTATGACCAGTGACGTAGTGGTAATGACTCAGTGTGGTGGAACCCTTATGACCAGGGATGTAGTGGTAATGTCTCATTGTGGTGAAACCCTTATGCCCAGTGATATAGTGATGTAGTGTTAATGTCTCAGTGTGGTGGAACCTTTATGACCAGGGATGTAGTGGTAATGTCTCAGTGTGGTGGAACCCTTATGACCAGTGATATAGTGGTAATGTCTCAGTGTGGTGGAACCCTTATGACAAGGGATGTAGTGGTAATGTATCAGTGTGGTGGAACCCTTATGATCAGGGATGAAGTTATATAGTGGTAATGTCTCAGTGTGGTGGAACCCTTATGACCAGGGATGTAGTGGTAATGTATCAGTGTGGTGGAACCCTTATGACCAGGGATATAGTGGTAATGTCTCAGTGTGGTGGAAACTTTATGACCAGTGATATAGTGGTAATGACTCAGTGTGGTGGAACCCTTATGACCAGGTATGTAGTGGTAAAGTCTCAGTGTGGTGGAACCCTTATGACCAGGGATGTAGTGGTAATGTCTCAGTGTGGTGGAACCCTAATGACCAGGGATGTAGTGGTAATGTATCAGTGTGGTGGAACCCTTATGACCAGTGACATAGTGGTAATGACTCAGTGTGGTGGAACCCTTATGACCAGTGATACAGTGGTAATGACTCAGTGTGGTGGAACCCTTATGACCAGGGATGTGGTGTTGATGTATCAGTGTGGTGGAACCCTTTTGACCAATGATATAGTGGTAATGTATCAGTGTGGTGGAACCCTTATGACCAGTGATATAGTGATGTAGTGTTAATCTCTCAGTATGGTGGAACCCTTATGAACAGTGATATAGTGGTAATGTATCAGTGTGGTGGAACCCTTATGACCAGTGATATAGTGGTAATGTCTCAGTGTGGTGGAACCCTTATGACCAGGGATGTAGTGGTAATGTCTCAGTGTGGTGGAACCATAATGACCAGGGATGTAGTGGTAATGTATCAGTGTGGTGGAACCCTTATGACCAGTGACGTAGTGGTAATGACTCAGTGTGGTGGAACCCTTATGACCAGGGATGTAGTGGTAATGTATCAGCGTGATGGAACCCTTATGACAAGTGATATAGTGGTAATGTATCAGTGTGGTGGAACTCTTATGACCAGTGATATAGTGGTAATGTCTCAGTGTGGTGGAACCCTTATGACCAGGTATGTAGTGGTAATGTCTCAGTGTGGTGGAACCCTTATGACCAGGGATATAGTAGTAATGTGTCAGTGTGGTGGAACCCTTATTACCAGTGATATAATGGTAATGTATCAGTGTGGTGGAACCCATATGACCAGTGATGTAGTGGTATAGCGGTAATGTATCAGTGTGGTGGAACCCTTATGACCAGTGATATAGTGCTAATGTCTCAGTGTGGTGGAACCCTGATGACCAGTGACATAGTGGTAATGTATCAGTGTGGTGGAACCCTTATGACCAGTGACATAGTGGTAATGTATCAGTGTGGTGGAACCCTTATGACCAGTGATATAGTGGTAATGTATCAGTGTGGTGGAACCCTTATGACCAGTGACATAGTGGTAATGTATCAGTTTGGTGGAACCCTTATTACCAGTGACATAGTTGTAATGTGTCAGTGTGTTGGAACCCTTATGACCAGTGCCATAGTGGTAATGTATCAGTGTAGTAGAACCCTTATGACCAGTGATATAATGGTGATGTATCAGTGTGGTGGAACCCTTATGACCAGTGATATAGTGGTAATGTTTCAGTGTGGTGGAACCCTTATGACCAGTGACATAGTGGTAATGTATCAGTTTGGTGGAACCCTTATGACCAGTGACATAGTGGTAATGTATCAGTGTAGTAGAACCCTTATGACCAGTGACATAGTGGTAATGTGTCAGTGTGGTGGAACCCTTATGACCAGTGACATAGTGGTAATGTTTCAGTGTGGTGGAACCCTTATGTCCAGTGATATAGTGGTAATGTCTCAGTGTGGTGGAACCCTTATGACCATTTATATAGTGGTAATAAAATAGATTGGTAAACTTTGCAATTGTGTTTACCCTCCACTGCAGCACTGCTTATGGTGTAGTAACAGTATGATATGAGAATGCTGACTCAGTGGTTCTGAACCCTTATGGGACAGTAACAGTATGATAGGAGAATGCTGACTCAGTGGTTCTGAACCCTTATGGGACAGTAACAGTATGATAGGAGAATGCTGACTCAGTGGTTCTGAACCCTTATGGGACAGTAACAGTATGATAGGAGAATGCTGACTCAGTGGTTCTGAACCCTTATGGGACAGCAACAGTATGATAGTAGGATTCTGACTCAGTGGTTCTGAACCCTTATGGGACAGTAACAGTATGATAGGAGAATGCTGACTCAGTGGTTCTGAACCCTTACGGGACAGTAACAGTATGATAGGAGAATGCTGACTCAGTGGTTCTGAACCCTTATGGGACAGTAACAGTATGATAGGAGAATGCTGACTCAGTGGTTCTGAACCCTTATGGGACAGTAACAGTATGATAGGAGAATGCTGACTCAGTGGTTCTGAACCCTTATGGGACAGTAACAGTATGATAGGAGAATGCTGACTCAGTGGTTCTGAGGTAATTAATGTTGTTGATCCTCCCAAATGGCATCCTGTTCCCTACGTAGTGCAATACGTCCCAAATGGCATCTTATTCTCTACGTAGTGCAATACGTCCCAAATGGCATCCTATTCCCTACGTAGTGCAATACGTCCCAAATGGCATCCTATTCTATATGTAGTGCAATACGTCCCAAATGGCATCCTATTCCCTACGTAGTGCAATATGTCCCAAACGTCACCAGTTATTCTTATGTTATAGAAACGGATCAGGACAGGAAGCAGCTTCACCATCATCAGTTATTCTAATGACAAAAGATACTGATACTGTATTGAACTCATCTCTCTCTCTCTCTCTCTCTCTCTCTCTCTCTCTCTCTCTCTCTCTCTCTCTCTCTCTCTCTCTCTCTCTCTCTCTCTCTCTCTCTCTCTCTCTCTCTCTCTCTCTCTCTCTCTCTCTCTCTCTCTCTCTCTCTCTCTCTCTCTCTCTCTCTCTCTCTCTCTGTCTCTCTCTCTCTCATCCTATCCCCCCCTCCTCCTTACTCCCTTCCTCCATCTTTCGTAGCTGATGTGATCTCTACAGTGGAGTTCAACCACACAGGAGACCTGCTGGCTACGGGGGACAAGGGAGGCAGAGTCGTCGTCTTTCAGAGAGAGACCGTGGTTGGTCACAAGGTGTTTATACAATGGGCCGTAGTGGTCATAGAGTGGTCGAAGGTCATGTCCCAGTTATCTCTCCTTCCACCTAAAGTGTCTACATGCTCACCTTCACTGTTTTGAAAGGAAATGACTGGTGGAATAAATATGATGGAAACTCCCACTGGCTGGTGTAGACTGGTCGTCAGTGTGCCAGCTAGTGTCTGGTCAGTATATCGTCAGTGTGTTAGCTAGTGTCTGGTCAGTATATCGTCAGTGTGTTAGCTAGTGTCTGGTCAGTATATCGTCAGTGTGTTAGCTAGTGTCTGGTCAGTATATCGTCAGTGTGTTAGCTAGTGTCTAGTCAGTATATCGTCAGTGTGCCAGCTAGTGTCTGGTCAGTATATCGTCAGTGTGCCAGCTAGTGTCTAGTCAGTATATCGTCAGTGTGCCAGCTAGTGTCTAGTCAGTATATCGTCAGTGTGCCAGCTAGTGTCTGGTCAGTATATCGTCAGTGTGTTAGCTAGTGTCTGGTCAGTATATTGTCAGTGTGCCAGCTAGTGTCTGGTCAGTATATCGTCAGTGTGTTAGCTAGTGTCTAGTCAGTATATCGTCAGTGTGCCAGCTAGTGTCTGGTCAGTATATCGTCAGTGTGCCAGCTAGTGTCTAGTCAGTATATCGTCAGTGTGTTAGTTAGTGTCTAGTCAGTATATCGTCAGTGTGCCAGCTAGTGTCTGGTCAGTATATCGTCAGTGTGCCAGCTAGTGTCTGGTCAGTATATCGTCAGTGTGTTAGCTAGTGTCTAGTCAGTATATCGTCAGTGTGCCAGCTAGTGTCTGGTCAGTATATCGTCAGTGTGTTAGCTAGTGTCTGGTCAGTATATCGTCAGTGTGCCAGCTAGTGTCTGGTCAGTATATCGTCAGTGTGTTAGCTAGTGTCTAGTCAGTATATCGTCAGTGTGCCAGCTAGTGTCTGGTCAGTATATCGTCAGTGTGCCAGCTAGTGTCTGGTCAGTATATCGTCAGTGTGCCAGCTAGTGTCTAGTCAGTATATCGTCAGTGTGCCAGCTAGTGTCTGGTCAGTATATCGTCAGTGTGTTAGTTAGTGTCTGGTCAGTATATCGTCAGTGTGCCAGCTAGTGTCTGGTCAGTATATCGTCAGTGTGCCAGCTAGTGTCTGGTCAGTATATCGTCAGTGTGCCAGCTAGTGTCTAGTCAGTATATCGTCAGTGTGCCAGCTAGTGTCTGGTCAGTATATCGTCAGTGTGTTAGCTAGTGTCTAGTCAGTATATCGTCAGTGTGCCAGCTAGTGTCTGGTCAGTATATCGTCAGTGTGCCAGCTAGTGTCTGGTCAGTATATCGTCAGTGTGCCAGCTAGTGTCTAGTCAGTATATCGTCAGTGTGCCAGCTAGTGTCTGGTCAGTATATCGTCAGTGTGCCAGCTAGTGTCTGGTCAGTATATCGTCAGTGTGTTAGCTAGTGTCTAGTCAGTATATCGTCAGTGTGCCAGCTAGTGTCTGGTCAGTATATCGTCAGTGTGCCAGCTAGTGTCTGGTCAGTATATCGTCAGTGTGCCAGCTAGTGTCTGGTCAGTATATCGTCAGTGTGCCAGCTAGTGTCTAGTCAGTATATCGTCAGTGTGCCAGCTAGTGTCTAGTCAGTATATCATCAGTGTGCCAGCTAGTGTCTGGTCAGTATATCGTCAGTGTGTTAGCTAGTGTCTGGTCAGTATATCGTCAGTGTGCCAGCTAGTGTCTGGTCAGTATATCGTCAGTGTGCCAGCTAGTGTCTGGTCAGTATATCGTCAGTGTGCCAGCTAGTGTCTGGTCAGTATATCGTCAGTGTGTTAGCTAGTGTCTGGTCAGTATATCGTCAGTGTGCCAGCTAGTGTCTAGTCAGTATATCGTCAGTGTGCCAGCTAGTGTCTAGTCAGTATATCGTCAGTGTGCCAGCTAGTGTCTGGTCAGTATATCGTCAGTGTGTTAGCTAGTGTCTAGTCAGTATATCGTCAGTGTGCCAGCTAGTGTCTGGTCAGTATATCGTCAGTGTGCCAGCTAGTGTCTAGTCAGTATATCGTCAGTGTGCCAGCTAGTGTCTGGTCAGTATATCGTCAGTGTGTTAGCTAGTGTCTGGTCAGTATATCGTCGGTGTGTTAGCTAGTGTCTAGTCAGTATATCGTCAGTGTGCCAGCTAGTGTCTAGTCAGTATATCGTCAGTGTGCCAGCTAGTGTCTAGTCAGTATATCGTCAGTGTGCCAGCTAGTGTCTAGTCAGTATATCGTCAGTGTGCCAGCTAGTGTCTAGTCAGTATATCGTCAGTGTGCCAGCTAGTGTCTGGTCAGTATATTGTCAGTGTGTTAGCTAGTGTCTGGTCAGTATATCGTCAGTGTGCCAGCTAGTGTCTAGTCAGTATATCGTCAGTGTGCCAGCTAGTGTCTGGTCAGTATATCGTCAGTGTGCCAGCTAGTGTCTAGTCAGTATATCGTCAGTGTGCCAGCTAGTGTCTGGTCAGTATATCGTCAGTGTGCCAGTTAGTGTCTAGTCAGAATATCGTCAGTGTGTTAGCTAGTGTCTGGTCAGTATATCGTCAGTGTGCCAGCTAGTGTCTAGTCAGTATATCGTCAGTGTGCCAGCTAGTGTCTGGTCAGTATATCGTCAGTGTGCCAGTTAGAGTCTGGTCAGTATATCGTCAGTGTGTTAGCTAGTGTCTGGTCAGTATATCGTCAGTGTGTTAGCTAGTGTCTGGTCAGTATATCGTCAGTGTGTTAGCTAGTGTCTGGTCAGTGTATCGTCAGTGTGTTAGCTAGTGTCTGGTCAGTATATCGTCAGTGTGTTAGCTAGTGTCTGGTCAGTATATCGTCAGTGTGTTAGCTAGTGTCTGGTCAGTATATCGTCAGTGTGTTAGCTAGTGTCTGGTCAGTATATCGTCAGTGTGTTAGCTAGTGTCTGGTCAGTATATCGTCAGTGTGCCAGCTAGTGTCTGGTCAGTATATCGTCAGTGTGTTAGCTAGTGTCTGGTCAGTATATCGTCAGTGTGCCAGCTAGTGTCTGGTCAGTATATCGTCAGTGTGCCAGCTAGTGTCTGGTCAGTATATCGTCAGTGTGTTAGCTAGTGTCTGGTCAGTATATCGTCAGTGTGCCAGCTAGTGTCTGGTCAGTATATCGTCAGTGTGTTAGCTAGTGTCTGGTCAGTATATCGTCAGTGTGTTAGCTAGTGTCTGGTCAGTATATCGTCAGTGTGTTAGCTAGTGTCTGGTCAGTATATCGTCAGTGTGCCAGCTAGTGTCTGGTCAGTATATCGTCAGTGTGTTAGCTAGTGTCTGGTCAGTATATCGTCAGTGTGTTAGCTAGTGTCTGGTCAGTATATCGTCAGTGTGTTAGCTAGTGTCTGGTCAGTATATCGTCAGTGTGTTAGCTAGTGTCTGGTCAGTATATCGTCAGTGTGTTAGCTAGTGTCTGGTCAGTATATCGTCAGTGTGCCAGCTAGTGTCTGGTCAGTATATCGTCAGTGTGTTAGCTAGTGTCTGGTCAGTATATCGTCAGTGTGCCAGCTAGTGTCTGGTCAGTATATCGTCAGTGTGCCAGCTAGTGTCTGGTCAGTATATCGTCAGTGTGTTAGCTAGTGTCTGGTCAGTATATCGTCAGTGTGCCAGCTAGTGTCTGGTCAGTATATCGTCAGTGTGTTAGCTAGTGTCTGGTCAGTATATCGTCAGTGTGTTAGCTAGTGTCTGGTCAGTATATCGTCAGTGTGCCAGCTAGTGTCTGGTCAGTATATCGTCAGTGTGCCAGCTAGTGTCTGGTCAGTATATCGTCAGTGTGTTAGCTAGTGTCTGGTCAGTATATCGTCAGTGTGTTAGCTAGTGTCTGGTCAGTATATCGTCAGTGTGCCAGCTAGTGTCTGGTCAGTATATCGTCAGTGTGTTAGCTAGTGTCTGGTCAGTATATCGTCAGTGTGCCAGCTAGTGTCTAGTCAGTATATCGCCAGTGTGTTAGCTAGTGTCTGGTCAGTATATCGTCAGTGTGTTAGCTAGTGTCTGGTCAGTATATCGTCAGTGTGCCAGCTAGTGTCTGGTCAGTATATCGTCAGTGTGTTAGCTAGTGTCTGGTCAGTATATCGTCAGTGTGTTAGCTAGTGTCTGGTCAGTATATCGTCAGTGTGTTAGCTAGTGTCTGGTCAGTATATCGTCAGTGTGTTAGCTAGTGTCTGGTCAGTATATCGTCAGTGTGTTAGCTAGTGTCTGGTCAGTATATCGTCAGTGTGTTAGCTAGTGTCTGGTCAGTATATCGTCAGTGTGCCAGCTAGTGTCTGGTCAGTATATATCGTCAGTGTGTTAGCTAGTGTCTGGTCAGTATATCGTCAGTGTGTTAGCTAGTGTCTGGTCAGTATATCGTCAGTGTGTTAGCTAGTGTCTGGTCAGTATATCGTCAGTGTGTTAGCTAGTGTCTGGTCAGTATATCGTCAGTGTGTTAGCTAGTGTCTGGTCAGTATATCGTCAGTGTGTTAGCTAGTGTCTGGTCAGTATATCGTCAGTGTGTTAGCTAGTGTCTGGTCAGTATATCGTCAGTGTGTTAGCTAGTGTCTGGTCAGTATATCGTCAGTGTGTTAGCTAGTGTCTGGTCAGTATATCGTCAGTGTGTTAGCTAGTGTCTGGTCAGTATATCGTCAGTGTGTGCCAGCTAGTGTCTGGTCAGTATATCGTCAGTGTGTTAGCTAGTGTCTGGTCAGTATATCGTCAGTGTGTTAGCTAGTGTCTGGTCAGTATATCGTCAGTGTGTTAGCTAGTGTCTGGTCAGTATATCGTCAGTGTG
>CM059810.1:30034949-30149949 GCA_030435695.1 Brachymystax lenok tsinlingensis | reverse complement strand
ACAGAGCCATACTGAGTCAGTGTTTGGGCAGGAAGACTGGCACAGAGCCATACTGAGTCAGTGCTTGGGAGGGAAGACTGGCACAGAGCCATACTGAGTCAGTGCTTCGGAAGGAAGACTGGCACAGAGCCATACTGAGTCAGTGCTTGGGAGGGAAGACTGGCACAGAGCCATACTGAGTCAGTGCTTGGGAGGGAAGACTGGCACAGAGCCATACTGAGTCAGTGTTTGGGAGGGAAGACTGGCACAGAGCCATACTGAGTCAGTGTTTGGGAAGGAAATCTGGCACAGAGCCATACTGAGTCAGTGCTTCGGAAGGAAGACTGGCACAGAGCCATACTGAGTCAGTGCTTGGGAGGGAAGACTGGCACAGAGCCATACTGAGTCAGTGCTTCGGAAGGAAGACTGGCACAGAGCCATACTGAGTCAGTGTTTGGGAAGGAAGACTGGCACAGAGCCATACTGAGTCAGTGTTTGGGAAGGAAGACTGGCACAGAGCCATACTGAGTCAGTGCTTGGGCAGGAAGACTGGCACAGAGCCATACAGAGTCAGTGTTTGGGAAGGAAGACTGGCACAGAGCCATACTGAGTCAGTGCTTGGGCAGGAAGACTGGCACAGAGCCATACTGAGTCAGTGCTTGGGAGGGAAGACTGGCACAGAGCCATACTGAGTCAGTGCTTGGGAGGGAAGACTGGCACAGAGCCATACAGAGTCAGTGCTTGGGCAGGAAGACTGGCACAGAGCCATACTGAGTCAGTGTTTGGGAAGGAAGACTGGCACAGAGCCATACTGAGTCAGTGTTTGGGAAGGAAGACTGGCACAGAGCCATACAGAGTCAGTGCTTCGGAAGGAAGACTGGCACAGAGCCATACTGAGTCAGTGTTTGGGAGGGAAGACTGGCACAGAGCCATACTGAGTCAGTGTTTGGGAGGGAAGACTGGCACAGAGCCATACTGAGTCAGTGTTTGGGAGGGAAGACTGGCACAGAGCCATACTGAGTCAGTGCTTGGGCAGTGTTTCTCCTGTCTTATTCGGTGTCCTATGTGAATCCTTCCCAAGCACTGACTCAGTATGGCTCTGTGCCAGTCTTCCCTCCCAAGCCCTTCCCAGTCATTGTAAATAAAAAGTTGTTCTTAACTGACTTGTCTTGTTAAAAAAAGGTTAAATAAAAAAAAAATATTAAAAAAAATATGAATTATTATATGGATAATAATTAATGGACATGTTTGTAGGGGCTGATACATTTTTCCTAAGGGGATATCAAAGTCTGACATTTCAAAGTGAAAATTACAAACTTGTGGAAGCCTTTTTAAACCTCAAATCCTCTACAATTTTAAAATGTCCTTCATTGCAGGAAAAAGTTATTCTACAACAAGGTGATCAAATAAAGATCCTCCATCTGTAGGCTGGAGTGTTGAAACAGGCTCTACCAGAACAGGATGATGACCTAGATAACATCTACAGAGAAGTTTAAATAATTCACTCAGTGTGAACTCTCTACTC
The DNA here is from genome assembly GCA_030435695.1 of Brachymystax lenok tsinlingensis. Classification (NCBI taxonomy): domain Eukaryota; kingdom Metazoa; phylum Chordata; class Actinopteri; order Salmoniformes; family Salmonidae; genus Brachymystax; species Brachymystax lenok. Next base: position 30,148,445 of record CM059810.1, on the reverse strand, counting down.
TCTACTTGACTAAGCCACACAGGGCTCGCTGCAAATAGAATGTGTGTGTGTGTGTGTGTGTGTGTGTGTGCGTGTGACAGGGATGATTAAGTTTAGTAACTAAGGCTAAAAAGAATCTCTGCATATTCTTAGTGTCTTCTGGAGTCTACAACCACCACATCCATCTACTATACAGTTAATCAGGCTAGCTACAACCACCACATCCATCTACTATACAGTTAATCAGGCTAGCTACAACCACCACATCCATCTACTATACAGTTAATCAGGCTAGCTACAACCACCACATCCATCTACTGTACAGTTAATCAGGCTAGCTACAACCACCACATCCATCTACTATACAGTTAATCAGGCTAGCTACAACCACCACATCCATCTACTATACAGTTAATCAGGCTAGCTACAACCACCACATCCATCTACTATACAGTTAATCAGGCTAGCTACAACCACCACATCCACTACTATACAGTTAATCAGGCCAGCTACAACCACCACATCCATCTACTGTATAGTTAATCAGGCTAGCTACAACCACCACATCCACTACTGTACAGTTAATCAGGCTAGCTACAACCACCACATCCATCTACTATACAGTTAATCAGGCTAGCTACAACCACCACATCCATCTACTGTACAGTTAATCAGGCTAGCTACAACCACCACATCCACTACTGTACAGTTAATCAGGCTAGCTACAACCACCACATCCATCTACTATACAGTTAATCAGGCTAGCTACAACCACCACATCCACTACTCTACAGTTAATCAGGCTAGCTACAACCACCACATCCATCTACTGTACAGTTAATCAGGCTAGCTACAACCACCACATCCATCTACTGTACAGTTAATCAGGCTAGCTACAACCACCACATCCATCTACTATACAGTTAATCAGGCTAGCTACAACCACCACATCCATCTACTATACAGTTAATCAGGCTAGCTACAACCACCACATCCATCTACTATACAGTTAATCAGGCTAGCTACAACCACCACATCCATCTACTGTACAGTTAATCAGGCTAGCTACAACCACCACATCCATCTACTATACAGTTAATCAGGCTAGCTACAACCACCACATCCATCTACTATACAGTTAATCAGGCTAGCTACAACCACCACATCCATCTACTGTACAGTTAATCAGGCTAGCTACAACCACCACATCCATCTACTGTACAGTTAATCAGGCTAGCTACAACCACCACATCCATCTACTATACAGTTAATCAGGCTAGCTACAACCACCACATCCATCTACTGTACAGTTAATCAGGCTAGCTACAACCACCACATCCATCTACTATACAGTTAATCAGGCTAGCTACAACCACCACATCCATCTACTGTACAGTTAATCAGGCTAGCTACAACCACCACATCCATCTACTGTACAGTTAATCAGGCTAGCTACAACCACCACATCCATCTACTGTACAGTTAATCAGGCTAGCTACAACCACCACATCCATCTACTGTACAGTTAATCAGGCTAGCTACAACCACCACATCCATCTACTATACAGTTAATCAGGCTAGCTACAACCACCACATCCATCTACTGTACAGTTAATCAGGCTAGCTACAACCACCACATCCATCTACTATACAGTTAATCAGGCTAGCTACAACCACCACATCCATCTACTGTACAGTTAATCAGGCTAGCTACAACCACCACATCCATCTACTGTACAGTTAATCAGGCTAGCTACAACCACCACATCCATCTACTGTACAGTTAATCAGGCTAGCTACAACCACCACATCCATCTACTGTACAGTTAATCAGGCTAGCTACAACCACCACATCCATCTACTATACAGTTAATCAGGCTAGCTACAACCACCACATCCATCTACTATACAGTTAATCAGGCTAGCTACAACCACCACATCCATCTACTATACAGTTAATCAGGCTAGCTACAACCACCACATCCATCTACTATACAGTTAATCAGGCTAGCTACAACCACCACATCCATCTACTATACAGTTAATCAGGCTAGCTACAACCACCACATCCATCTACTGTACAGTTAATCAGGCTAGCTACAACCACCACATCCATCTACTATACAGTTAATCAGGCTAGCTACAACCACCACATCCATCTACTGTACAGTTAATCAGGCTAGCTACAACCACCACATCCATCTACTATACAGTTAATCAGGCTAGCTACAACCACCACATCCATCTACTGTACAGTTAATCAGGCTAGCTACAACCACCACATCCATCTACTGTACAGTTAATCAGGCTAGCTACAACCACCACATCCATCTACTATACAGTTAATCAGGCTAGCTACAACCACCACATCCATCTACTGTACAGTTAATCAGGCTAGCTACAACCACCACATCCATCTACTGTACAGTTAATCAGGCTAGCTACAACCACCACATCCATCTACTGTACAGTTAATCAGGCTAGCTACAACCACCACATCCATCTACTGTACAGTTAATCAGGCTAGCTACAACCACCACATCCATCTACTATACAGTTAATCAGGCTAGCTACAACCACCACATCCATCTACTATACAGTTAATCAGGCTAGCTACAACCACCACATCCATCTACTATACAGTTAATCAGGCTAGCTACAACCACCACATCCATCTACTGTACAGTTAATCAGGCTAGCTACAACCACCACATCCATCTACTATACAGTTAATCAGGCTAGCTACAACCACCACATCCATCTACTGTACAGTTAATCAGGCTAGCTACAACCACCACATCCATCTACTATACAGTTAATCAGGCTAGCTACAACCACCACATCCATCTACTGTACAGTTAATCAGGCTAGCTACAACCACCACATCCATCTACTATACAGTTAATCAGGCTAGCTACAACCACCACATCCATCTACTGTACAGTTAATCAGGCTAGCTACAACCACCACATCCATCTACTGTACAGTTAATCAGGCTAGCTACAACCACCACATCCATCTACTATACAGTTAATCAGGCTAGCTACAACCACCACATCCATCTACTGTACAGTTAATCAGGCTAGCTACAACCACCACATCCATCTACTGTACAGTTAATCAGGCTAGCTACAACCACCACATCCATCTACTATACAGTTAATCAGGCTAGCTACAACCACCACATCCATCTACTGTACAGTTAATCAGGCTAGCTACAACCACCACATCCATCTACTGTACAGTTAATCAGGCTAGCTACAACCACCACATCCATCTACTGTACAGTTAATCAGGCTAGCTACAACCACCACATCCATCTACTATACAGTTAATCAGGCTAGCTACAACCACCACATCCATCTACTGTACAGTTAATCAGGCTAGCTACAACCACCACATCCATCTACTATACAGTTAATCAGGCTAGCTACAACCACCACATCCATCTACTATACAGTTAATCAGGCTAGCTACAACCACCACATCCATCTACTGTACAGTTAATCAGGCTAGCTACAACCACCACATCCATCTACTGTACAGTTAATCAGGCTAGCTACAACCACCACATCCATCTACTGTACAGTTAATCAGGCTAGCTACAACCACCACATCCATCTACTGTACAGTTAATCAGGCTAGCTACAACCACCACATCCATCTACTGTACAGTTAATCAGGCTAGCTACAACCACCACATCCATCTACTATACAGTTAATCAGGCTAGCTACAACCACCACATCCATCTACTATACAGTTAATCAGGCTAGCTACAACCACCACATCCATCTACTGTACAGTTAATCAGGCTAGCTACAACCACCACATCCATCTACTATACAGTTAATCAGGCTAGCTACAACCACCACATCCATCTACTGTACAGTTAATCAGGCTAGCTACAACCACCACATCCACTACTATACAGTTAATCAGGCTAGCTACAACCACCACATCCATCTACTATACAGTTAATCAGGCTAGCTACAACCACCACATCCATCTACTGTACAGTTAATCAGGCTAGCTACAACCACCACATCCATCTACTATACAGTTAATCAGGCTAGCTACAACCACCACATCCATCTACTGTACAGTTAATCAGGCTAGCTACAACCACCACATCCATCTACTGTACAGTTAATCAGGCTAGCTACAACCACCACATCCATCTACTATACAGTTAATCAGGCTAGCTACAACCACCACATCCATCTACTGTACAGTTAATCAGGCTAGCTACAACCACCACATCCATCTACTGTACAGTTAATCAGGCTAGCTACAACCACCACATCCATCTACTATACAGTTAATCAGGCTAGCTACAACCACCACATCCATCTACTGTACAGTTAATCAGGCTAGCTACAACCACCACATCCATCTACTATACAGTTAATCAGGCTAGCTACAACCACCACATCCATCTACTATACAGTTAATCAGGCTAGCTACAACCACCACATCCATCTACTATACAGTTAATCAGGCTAGCTACAACCACCACATCCATCTACTATACAGTTAATCAGGCTAGCTACAACCACCACATCCATCTACTATACAGTTAATCAGGCTAGCTACAACCACCACATCCATCTACTGTACAGTTAATCAGGCTAGCTACAACCACCACATCCATCTACTATACAGTTAATCAGGCTAGCTACAACCACCACATCCATCTACTGTACAGTTAATCAGGCTAGCTACAACCACCACATCCATCTACTATACAGTTAATCAGGCTAGCTACAACCACCACATCCATCTACTATACAGTTAATCAGGCTAGCTACAACCACCACATCCATCTACTATACAGTTAATCAGGCTAGCTACAACCACCACATCCATCTACTGTACAGTTAATCAGGCTAGCTACAACCACCACATCCATCTACTATACAGTTAATCAGGCTAGCTACAACCACCACATCCATCTACTATACAGTTAATCAGGCTAGCTACAACCACCACATCCATCTACTATACAGTTAATCAGGCTAGCTACAACCACCACATCCATCTACTGTACAGTTAATCAGGCTAGCTACAACCACCACATCCATCTACTGTACAGTTAATCAGGCTAGCTACAACCACCACATCCATCTACTATACAGTTAATCAGGCTAGCTACAACCACCACATCCATCTACTGTACAGTTAATCAGGCTAGCTACAACCACCACATCCATCTACTGTACAGTTAATCAGGCTAGCTACAACCACCACATCCATCTACTATACAGTTAATCAGGCTAGCTACAACCACCACATCCATCTACTGTACAGTTAATCAGGCTAGCTACAACCACCACATCCATCTACTGTACAGTTAATCAGGCTAGCTACAACCACCACATCCATCTACTATACAGTTAATCAGGCTAGCTACAACCACCACATCCATCTACTGTACAGTTAATCAGGCTAGCTACAACCACCACATCCATCTACTATACAGTTAATCAGGCTAGCTACAACCACCACATCCATCTACTGTACAGTTAATCAGGCTAGCTACAACCACCACATCCATCTACTGTACAGTTAATCAGGCTAGCTACAACCACCACATCCATCTACTGTACAGTTAATCAGGCTAGCTACAACCACCACATCCATCTACTGTACAGTTAATCAGGCTAGCTACAACCACCACATCCATCTACTATACAGTTAATCAGGCTAGCTACAACCACCACATCCATCTACTGTACAGTTAATCAGGCTAGCTACAACCACCACATCCATCTACTATACAGTTAATCAGGCTAGCTACAACCACCACATCCATCTACTATACAGTTAATCAGGCTAGCTACAACCACCACATCCATCTACTATACAGTTAATCAGGCTAGCTACAACCACCACATCCATCTACTATACAGTTAATCAGGCTAGCTACAACCACCACATCCATCTACTATACAGTTAATCAGGCTAGCTACAACCACCACATCCATCTACTATACAGTTAATCAGGCTAGCTACAACCACCACATCCATCTACTATACAGTTAATCAGGCTAGCTACAACCACCACATCCATCTACTGTACAGTTAATCAGGCTAGCTACAACCACCACATCCATCTACTATACAGTTAATCAGGCTAGCTACAACCACCACATCCATCTACTGTACAGTTAATCAGGCTAGCTACAACCACCACATCCATCTACTGTACAGTTAATCAGGCTAGCTACAACCACCACATCCATCTACTATACAGTTAATCAGGCTAGCTACAACCACCACATCCATCTACTATACAGTTAATCAGGCCAGCTACAACCACCACATCCATCTACTGTACAGTTAATCAGGCTAGCTACAACCACCACATCCATCTACTGTACAGTTAATCAGGCTAGCTACAACCACCACATCCATCTACTGTACAGTTAATCAGGCTAGCTACAACCACCACATCCATCTACTGTACAGTTAATCAGGCTAGCTACAACCACCACATCCATCTACTGTACAGTTAATCAGGCTAGCTACAACCACCACATCCATCTACTATACAGTTAATCAGGCTAGCTACAACCACCACATCCATCTACTATACAGTTAATCAGGCTAGCTACAACCACCACATCCATCTACTATACAGTTAATCAGGCTAGCTACAACCACCACATCCACTACTATACAGTTAATCAGGCTAGCTACAACCACCACATCCATCTACTATACAGTTAATCAGGCTAGCTACAACCACCACATCCATCTACTGTACAGTTAATCAGGCTAGCTACAACCACCACATCCATCTACTGTACAGTTAATCAGGCTAGCTACAACCACCACATCCATCTACTGTACAGTTAATCAGGCTAGCTACAACCACCACATCCATCTACTGTACAGTTAATCAGGCTAGCTACAACCACCACATCCATCTACTGTACAGTTAATCAGGCTAGCTACAACCACCACATCCATCTACTGTACAGTTAATCAGGCTAGCTACAACCACCACATCCATCTACTGTACAGTTAATCAGGCTAGCTACAACCACCACATCCATCTACTATACAGTTAATCAGGCTAGCTACAACCACCACATCCATCTACTGTACAGTTAATCAGGCTAGCTACAACCACCACATCCATCTACTGTACAGTTAATCAGGCTAGCTACAACCACCACATCCATCTACTGTACAGTTAATCAGGCTAGCTACAACCACCACATCCATCTACTATACAGTTAATCAGGCTAGCTACAACCACCACATCCATCTACTGTACAGTTAATCAGGCTAGCTACAACCACCACATCCATCTACTATACAGTTAATCAGGCTAGCTACAACCACCACATCCATCTACTATACAGTTAATCAGGCTAGCTACAACCACCACATCCATCTACTGTACAGTTAATCAGGCTAGCTACAACCACCACATCCATCTACTGTACAGTTAATCAGGCTAGCTACAACCACCACATCCATCTACTATACAGTTAATCAGGCTAGCTACAACCACCACATCCATCTACTGTACAGTTAATCAGGCTAGCTACAACCACCACATCCATCTACTGTACAGTTAATCAGGCTAGCTACAACCACCACATCCATCTACTATACAGTTAATCAGGCTAGCTACAACCACCACATCCATCTACTGTACAGTTAATCAGGCTAGCTACAACCACCACATCCATCTACTATACAGTTAATCAGGCTAGCTACAACCACCACATCCATCTACTGTACAGTTAATCAGGCTAGCTACAACCACCACATCCATCTACTATACAGTTAATCAGGCTAGCTACAACCACCACATCCATCTACTGTACAGTTAATCAGGCTAGCTACAACCACCACATCCATCTACTATACAGTTAATCAGGCTAGCTACAACCACCACATCCATCTACTATACAGTTAATCAGGCTAGCTACAACCACCACATCCATCTACTGTACAGTTAATCAGGCTAGCTACAACCACCACATCCATCTACTATACAGTTAATCAGGCTAGCTACAACCACCACATCCATCTACTGTACAGTTAATCAGGCTAGCTACAACCACCACATCCATCTACTGTACAGTTAATCAGGCTAGCTACAACCACCACATCCATCTACTGTACAGTTAATCAGGCTAGCTACAACCACCACATCCATCTACTGTACAGTTAATCAGGCTAGCTACAACCACCACATCCATCTACTGTACAGTTAATCAGGCTAGCTACAACCACCACATCCATCTACTATACAGTTAATCAGGCTAGCTACAACCACCACATCCATCTACTATACAGTTAATCAGGCTAGCTACAACCACCACATCCACTACTGTACAGTTAATCAGGCTAGCTACAACCACCACATCCATCTACTATACAGTTAATCAGGCTAGCTACAACCACCACATCCATCTACTGTACAGTTAATCAGGCTAGCTACAACCACCACATCCACTACTATACAGTTAATCAGGCTAGCTACAACCACCACATCCATCTACTATACAGTTAATCAGGCTAGCTACAACCACCACATCCACTACTGTACAGTTAATCAGGCTAGCTACAACCACCACATCCATCTACTATACAGTTAATCAGGCTAGCTACAACCACCACATCCACTACTATACAGTTAATCAGGCTAGCTACAACCACCACATCCACTACTATACAGTTAATCAGGCCAGCTACAACCACCACATCCATCTACTGTACAGTTAATCAGGCTAGCTACAACCACCACATCCACTACTATACAGTTAATCAGGCTAGCTACAACCACCACATCCACTACTCTACAGTTAATCAGGCTACAACCACCACATCCATCTACTATACAGTTAATCAGGCTAGCTACAACCACCACATCCATCTACTGTACAGTTAATCAGGCTAGCTACAACCACCACATCCATCTACTGTATAGTTAATCAGGCTAGCTACAACCACCACATCCATCTACTATACAGTTAATCAGGCCAGCTACAACCACCACATCCACTACTGTACAGTTAATCAGGCTAGCTACAACCACCACATCCATCTACTATACAGTTAATCAGGCTAGCTACAACCACCACATCCATCTACTATACAGTTAATCAGGCTAGCTACAACCACCACATCCATCTACTGTACAGTTAATTAGGCCAGCTACAACCACCACATCCACTACTATACAGTTAATCAGGCTAGCTACAACCACCACATCCATCTACTATACAGTTAATCAGGCTAGCTACAACCACCACATCCATCTACTGTACAGTTAATCAGGCTAGCTACAACCACCACATCCATCTACTGTACAGTTAATCAGGCTAGCTACAACCACCACATCCACTACTCTTCCAGACATAGTCCTGTGTTCTACCTGAGTGTCTCTCTTCCAGACATAGTCCTGTGTTCTACCTGAATGTCTCTCTTCCAGACATAGTCCTGTGTTCTACCTGAGTGTCTCTCTTCCAGACATAGTCCTGTGTTCTACCTGAGTGTCTCTCTTCCAGACATAGTCCTGTGTTCTACCTGAGTATCTCTCCTCCAGACATAGTTCTATGTTGTTCTACCTGAGTATCTCTCCTCCAGACATAGTCCTGTGTTGTTCTACCTGAGTATCTGTCCTCCAGACATAGTCCTGTGTTGTTCTACCTGAGTATCTCTCCTCCAGACATAGTTCTATGTTGTTCCAGCTGAGTATCTCTTCTCCAGACATAGTCCTGTGTTGTTCTACCTGAGTATCTCTCCTCCAGACATAGTCCTGTGTTGTTCTACCTGAATATCTCTCCTCCAGACATAGTGGACATCAAGCCAGCCAACATGGAGGAGCTGACGGAGGTTATAACAGCAGCGGAGTTCCATCCTCACCACTGTCACCTGTTTGTCTACAGTAGCAGTAAGGGAACGCTACGTCTCTGTGACATGAGGGCCTCGGCACTCTGCGACAAACACACCAAACGTGAGTTGGGGACAAACGAGAAAGACAAAAGCCATTGCTATCAGTCTCGAAATCAAATCTTACTCCTCCATGTCCGGAGTATGACTATTGCTGGTTCTGTTCTGCCTGATAATTAATTGCAGCCACATGGTGTCCCAGGTCTAAATCAGTCTTTCATTTAAATCAGCAGTAGAACTGGGGTCCGGTCCAGATTGGAATTGACCCCCTAAATTGTGACATCCATCTCTCCTCTTCTCTACACTCCTCTCTCCTCCCACTCTCCCTTCGTCTCCTCTCCTCCCCTTGTCTCCTCTCCTCCCCTTCTCCTCATCTCTCCCCTGTCTCCTCCCTCTCTCCTCTCCCTCTCCTCTCTCCTCTCATCTCCTCTCCTCCTCCTCTCCTCACCTCTTCCTCTCCACCCTCTCTCCTCTCCTCTCCCTCTTCTCTCCTCGTCTCCTCTCTCCTCCCCGTCTCCTCTCCCTCCTCGTCTCCTCTCCTCTCCCCTGTCGCTTCTCATCTCCACCTCCCTCTCTCTTCATCCAGTCTTTGAGGAACCAGAGGACCCAGGAAGTCGTTCATTCTTCTCTGAGATTGTGTCGTCGGTGTCGGATGTGAAGTTCAGTCACAACGGGCGGTACCTGCTGACCAGAGATTACCTGACGGCCAAGGTGTGGGACTTACACATGGAGAAAGGCCCTGTCGAAACCTACCAGGTCAGCCCGCTAAACACACACACACACACACACAACAGGCACACGCAGAAACACACATGCACGCACACGCACACACGCATGTATACACAAACACGCATGTACACACACACGCATGTACACACACACACATTAAATCGAAAATTCTGTCAACAATCTCTCCTGCCCTCCCTCCCTCCCTTCTTCTCTCATGTCTGTCTCTCTGTAGGTTCATGACTACCTGAGGACTAAGCTGTGCTCTCTGTACGAGAACGACTGCATATTTGACAAGTTTGAGTGTGTTTGGAACAGCTCTGACAGGTGTGTGCGTCTTTGTCTACTCTGAGGATTTATCCCGCAAATAAATCATTCCCAGAGAAGAGCTTTGGAGATGTCAAAATCAATCCCTTCTCTCCATCTCTCCTCCTCTTCCTGTCCCAACCCTTCCTTCTCTCCATCTCTCCTCCTCTTCCTGTCCCAACCCTTCCTTCTCTCCATCTCTCCTCCTCTTCCTGTCCCAACCCTTCCCTCTCTCTCATCTCTTCCTTTTCTTCTCCCTCTCTTTGTCCCTCTTTCATTCCCCCCCCTTCCATCTTCTCTCCTCCTTCCACTACCTCGCTCTCTCCTACTCTCCCTCCTCCTTCTCTCTCCTCCACTCTCCTCCTCTCTCCCTCCTCTCCCTCCTCCTTCTCTCTCCTCCTCTCTCCTCCTCTCCCTCCTCCTCTCTCTCTCCCTCCTCTCCCTCTCCCTCCTCTCCCTCCTCCTCAGCGTGATAATGACTGGGGCGTACAACAGCTTCTTCCGGATGTTTGACAGGGAGACGGGGCCGGGCGTGACCCTGGAGGTAAGCATATATAGTCGAACACACAAGCCACTAACGTAAGCCTCTGTGCTATTGAAATCCAAGTGTGGAGAACTGCAGGTTAATGTGATGATGTCCCTCACAAGGTCTAATCTGATCAGAGGGAAATAATGAAACGACTGTCAGGTCCAGATTTCAATTTGCCCGCTCTAAACGTGTCCCCTCTTCCTCTCCTCTCCTCTCCTCTCCTCTCCTCTGTCCACCCTCTCCCCTCCCATCCCCTCCCCTCCTCTGTCCACCCTCTCCTCTCCTCTCCCCACCCTCCCTGGAGGCGTGGCGAGAGACCAGTAAGCCGCGAGCTGTACTGCGGACGCGACGGGTCTACACCGGGGGCAAGCGTCGTCGTGGCGACGTGGGGGTGGACAGTCTGGACTTCACCAAGAAGATCCTCCACATGGCCTGGCATCCCGAGGAGAACATCATCGCCATAGCCTCCACCAACAACCTCTACATCTTCCAGGACCGGGTCAGCTCCGACACACAGGCTCCAGACCTGTGTTCAAATACCATTTAGGACCCGGGCAGCCCCGACAGACAGGGTCCAGACCTGGGTTCAAATACCATTTAGGACCCGGTCAGCCCCGACAGACAGGGTCCAGACCTGGGTTCAAATACCATTTAGGACCCGGTCATCCCGGACAGACAGGGTCCAGACCTGGGTTCAAATACCATTTAGCACTGGGTCAGCCCCGACAGACAGGGTCCAGACCTGGGTTCAAATACCATTTAGGACCCGGTCAGCCCCGACAGACAGGGTCCAGACCTGGGTTCAAATACCATTTAGGACCAATTAGGACAGGGTCCAGACACAGGAACAGGACTGAGAAGTAGTCGTTGCATGCACACACACACAGGCACGCACACACACACAGGCACGCACACACACACAGGCACAGGCACACACACACACATTGATTGTTGGACACAAATTGAAAGGAAATAACAAATCCCTCCATGGAATGAGTTGGACAGGCCTGAGATCAGTCTATAAGATGAATGAGTTGGACAGGCCTGAGATCAGTCTATAAGATGAATGAGTTGGACAGGCCTGAGATCAGTCTATAAGGTGAATGAGTTGGACAGGCCTGAGATCAGTCTATAAGGTGAATGAGTTGGACAGGCCTGAGATCAGTCTATAAGGTGAATGAGTTGGACAGGCCTGAGATCAGTCTATAAGGTGAATGAGTTGGACAGGCCTGAGATCAGTCTATAAGGTGAATGAGTTGGACAGGCCGGAGATCAGTCTATAAGGTGAATGAGCTGGCCAGGCCTGAGATCAGTCTATAAGGTGAATGAGTTGGACAGGCCTGAGATCAGTCTATAAGGTGAATGAGTTGGACAGGCCTGAGATCAGTCTATAAGGTGAATGAGTTGGACAGGCCTGAGATCAGTCTATAAGGGGAATGAGTTGGACAGGCCAGAGATCAGTCTATAAGGTGAATGAGTTGGACAGGCCTGAGATCAGTCTATAAGGTGAATGAGTTGGCCAGGCCAGAGATCAGTCTATAAGGTGAATGAGTTGGCCAGGCCTGAGATCAGTCTATAAGGTGAATGAGTTGGACAGGCCAGAGATCAGTCTTTAAGGTGAATGAGTTGGCCAGGCCTGAGATCAGTCTATAAGGTGAACGAGTTGGACAGGCCTGAGATCAGTCTATAATGTGAATGAGTTGGACAGGCCAGAGATCAGTCTATAAGGTGAATGAGTTGGACAGGCCAGAGATCAGTCTATAAGGTGAATGAGTTGGACAGGCCAGAGATCAGTCTATAATGTGAATGAGTTGGACAGGCCTGAGATCAGTCTATAAGGTGAACGAGTTGGACAGGCCTGAGATCAGTCTATAATGTGAATGAGTTGGACAGGCCAGAGATCAGTCTATAAGGTGAATGAGTTGGACAGGCCTGAGATCAGTCTATAAGGTGAATGAGTTGGACAGGCCAGAGATCAGTCTATAAGGTGAATGAGTTGGACAGGCCTGAGATCAGTCTATAAGGTGAATGAGTTGGACAGGCCTGAGATCAGTCTATAAGGTGAATGAGTTGGACAGGCCTGAGGTCAGTCTATAAGGTGAATGAGTTGGCCAGGCCTGAGGTCAGTCTATAAGGTGAATGAGTTGGCCAGGCCTGAGATCAGTCTATAATGTGAATGAGTTGGACAGGCCTGAGATCAGTCTATAATGTGAATGAGTTGGCCAGGCCTGAGATCAGTCTATAATGTGAATGAGTTGGACAGGCCTGAGATCAGTCTATAATGTGAATGAGTTGGACAGGCCTGAGATCAGTCTATAATGTTAATGAGTTGGCCAGGCCTGAGATCAGTCTATAAGGTGAATGAGTTGGCCAGGTCTGAGATCAGTCTATAATGTGAATGAGTTGGACAGGCCAGAGATCAGTCTATAAGGTGAATGAGTTGGACAGGCCTGAGATCAGTCTATAAGGTGAATGAGTTGGCCAGGCCTGAGATCAGTCTATAATGTGAATGAGTTGGACAGGCCAGAGATCAGTCTATAAGGTGAATGAGTTGGACAGGCCTGAGATCAGTCTATAAGGTGAATGAGTTGGACAGGCCTGAGATCAGTCTATAATGTTAATGAGTTGGCCAGGCCTGAGATCAGTCTATAAGGTGAATGAGTTGGCCAGGCCTGAGATCAGTCTATAAGGTGAATGAGTTGGACAGGCCTGAGATCAGTCTATAAGGTGAATGCGTTGGACAGGTCTGAGATCAGTCTATAAGGTGAATGCGTTGGCCAGGCCTGAGAACAGTCTATAATGTGAATGAGTTGGACAGGCCTGAGATCAGTCTATAATGTGAATGAGTTGGCCCAGTGTTTGGATCCAATCACTGTTTATATTGTTGTTTTAGTCAACAGCACGTCACTAGACGTCCCGTTTAACGAATTCCCTCTATGATCCCTAAGCACACCTGGATACACCGGACACCTTTACACACCTGGATATACCGGACACCTTTACACACCTGGATACACCGGACACCTTAACACACCTGGATACACCGGACACCTTAACACACCTGGATACACCGGACACCTTAACACACCTGGATACACCGGACACCTTTACACACCTGGATATACCGGACACCTTAACACACCTGGATACACCGGACACCTTAACACACCTGGATACACCGGACACCTTTACACACAGCTGGTGAGAGTGGACACATCTGGACACCTGGTGACACATCTGGACACACCTAGACACCTGGTGACACCAGGACACTCCTGAACATCTGGACAAGCTGATCCTAGATCTGTGCCTAAGGGCAACTTCTACCCTGAGCTACTAAATCACTTGTGCTGTCTGTGTCTGTCTGTCTGTCACCTAGTTATCTCAGTGGTTAACCCTTTACAAAGAGTCAGAGCTATATAGTGAGGCATGTGCAGGGTTTTGTTCCTGACCACCACTAACACACTTTGAATACAGCCAATCAAGGGGATTAGTTGAAATCAGTTGGGTTTAGTGCAGGGCTGGAACTAAAGCCTGCACAGTTTGTACTGATGCTCTTCCAGGATTGGTGGCCACTGGTTTCAAAGGAGGCAATCTGGAATTCCGCGACATCACACCGCTTGAGTTCTCTCTCCTCCAATCGTACACAGTAGTGTAGTGGCGTCACCGCAGCAACCTCACGGCTAACCAATCAGTAAGAGAGTGTTGTTGTGCTGTGGTTAGGATCATAGCAACAGTAGCATGTTATCCAGTGTTACTATCGTTGTATATCTATCATACCTGTATAACTAGCGATTGTGTAAACACTCAAAATGAACCCTCAGACGAGGCGATTGATGAGGGAACGTGTATAAACATAAATTAAATAATGTGAATCTGATGATAAATCGTGGTGTGGATTATTTGATAAAACTGTGTTTTTGTGTGACGTTCGTTTGTGGGCGACTGTCTTCTTCCTGGGATCATCACATCCTACTGAAGGCCTAGTGCTGTATTCATGTCTTCTTCCTGGGATCATCACATCCTACTGGAGGCCTAGTGCTTTATTCATGTCTTCTTCCTGGGATCATCACATCCTACTGGAGGCCTGGTGCTGTATTCATGTCTTGTTCCTGGAGTCATCACATTCTACTGGAGGTCTAGTACTGTATTCAAGTCTTCTAAACCTGTTTTTGCTGTGTCATTATGGGGTATTGTGTGTAGGTTGATTAGGACAAAAAACATTTAAATCAATTTTAGAATAAGGCTGTAACGTAACTCAATGTGGAAAAAGTCAAGGGGCCTGAATACTTTCCGAATGCACTGCATATTCAATACTGCAATTCCTACAGTAAAAATGAATTATCCATCTACTGCTACTGCTTTTGCTACTGCTATTACTGCTACTGTGGTTGCTACTGCTACTACCACTGCTGCTACTGCTACAACTGCTACTACTACTGCTACTACTACTGCTACTCCTACTGCTACTACTACTGCTGCTATTGCTACTGCTACTACTACTGCTGCTGCTACTGCTACTACTGCTACTATTACTGCTGCTATTGCTACTACTATTGCTACTGTTGCTACTACTGCTGCAACAGCTGCTACTGCTGCCTGCCACTACCACCTACTACCGCCGTTACCATTGCCGTTACCGCTACCACCGCCATTAGTGCCACCGCTACCATTGCCACTGCCGTTACCACCGCCGCAACAGCCGCCACCGCCTGCCGCTGCCACCACTACCACTACCACTACCACCGCCGCTACCATTGCCGTTACCATTGCCGCCACCGCCATTAGTGCCACTGCTACCATTGCCACCGCAACCGCCTACCATTGCCACCGTTGTTACCACCGCCGCAACAGCCGCCACCGCCGCCGCCGCCACTACCACCACCGCTACCATTGCCGTTACCATTGCCTGCCACCTGCCACCGCCATTAGTGCCACCGCCACCATTGCCACCGCAACCGCTACCATTGCCACCGCTGCCACAGCCGATGCCACCACCGCCGCTTCTACCACCACCGCAACAGCCGCCACCACCACCGCCGCCACCACCACCACCACCGCCGCCACCAGCGACACCACCGCCGCCACCAGCGCCACCACTGCCGCCACCAGCGCAGCCACCGCCGCCACCAGCGCAGCCACCGCCACCGCTGCCACCGCCGCCACAGCCGATACCACCGCCGCAACAGCCGCCACCGCTGTTGCCACCGCCACCGCTACCATTGCCACCGCCACATTGCCACCGCAACAGCCGCCACCATTGCCACCACCGCCACCACCGCCACCAGTGCCACCGCCACCAGTGCCACCGCCGCCAGCGCCACCGCCGCCGCTGCCACTGCCGCCGCTGCCACCACTACCACCATTGCCTGCCACCGCCGCCGCCACCATTGCCACCGCCGCTGCCACCATTGCCGTTACCGCCTACCACCACCACCGCCACCGCCGCTACCACCTACCATTGCTACCACCATTGCCACCGTTGCCACCACCGCCGCAACAGCCGCCACCGCTGCCACCATTGCCTGTTACCATTGCCGCCACCGCCACCGCTACCATTGCCACCGCAACCGCCTACCATTGCCACCGTTGCTACCACCGCCGCAACAGCCGCCACCGCCGCCGCTGCCACTACCACCACCGCTACCATTGCCGTTACCGCCACCACCGCCGCTACCATTGCCGCCACCGCCACCGCCATTAGTGCCACCTGATACCATTGCCACCGCAACCGCTACCATTGCTACCGCTGCCACAGCCGATGCCACCACCGCCGCTTCCACCTACCACCGCAACAGATGCCACCACCGCTACCACCATTGCTACACCACCACCGCCGCTGCCACCGCCGCCGCCACTGGTACCATTATTGCTACCACCGCCGCAACAGCCGCCACCACCACCGCCGCTACCACCACTACCACCGCCGCTACCAGTGATACCACCGCCGCCTACTACCACCGCCGCCACAGCCGATACCACCGCCGCAAACAGCCGCCACCGCTGTTGCCACCGCTACCATTGCCACCGCCATTGCCACCGCAACAGCTGCCACCATTGCCACCACCACCACCGCCTACCACTGCCACCGCCACCAGTGCCACCGCTACCAGTGCCACCGCCGCAACAGCCGCCACCGCTGCCACCGCTGCCGCTACCACCGCAACAGCCGCCACCACTACCATTGCTGCCACCGCCGCCGCCGCTGCCACTACCATTGCCGCCACCGCCTGCCACCATTGCCGTTACCGCTACCACCACCACCGCTGCCACCATTGCTGTTACCGCTGCCACCACCACCACCGCCACAGCCGCCACCACCGCCGCCGCTTCCGCAACAGCCGCCACTCCCACCACCGCTACCACCGCCGCCGCCGCCACCACCGCCGCCGCTGCCACCACCGCCGCCGCCGCCACCACCGCTACCACCGCAACCGCTACCACCGCCGCTACCACCGCTGCCACCATTGCCTGCC
The DNA here is from genome assembly GCA_030435695.1 of Brachymystax lenok tsinlingensis. NCBI lineage: Eukaryota > Metazoa > Chordata > Actinopteri > Salmoniformes > Salmonidae > Brachymystax > Brachymystax lenok. The sequence goes on along the minus strand of CM059810.1, from coordinate 30,130,513 downwards.
ACCGCAACCACCGCCACCGCCACCGCCACCATTGCTACCACCGCAACCGCTACCACCTACCACCGCCGCTACCATTGCTACCACCGCAACCACTACCACCGCCACCGCCACCGCTACCACCGCCACCGCAACCGCCACCGCCACCACCACCACCGCCACCGCTACCATTGCCACCACCGCAACCGCCACCTACCATTGCCACCACCGCCGCCACCGCCACCACCGCCGCCACCACCGCAACCACCGCCTGCCACCACCACTACCACCACTACCACCGCCACCACCGCAACCGCCACCACCGCAACCGCTGCCACCGCCACCGCTGCCACCGCTACCACCACCATTGCCGCCACCGCTGCCACCATTGCTGTTACCGCCACCACCACCACCGCCGCCACCATTGCCGTTACCGCCTGCCACCACCACCACCGCCACAGCCACCACCGCCGCCGCTTCCGCAACAGCCGCCACTCCCACCACCGCTACCACCGCCGCCGCCGCTACCACCGCCGCCGCCGCCACCGCCGCCACCACCGCAACCGCCACCACCGCCACCGCTGCTACCACCGCCGCCACCATTGCTGCCACCATTGCTGCCACCGCAACCACCGCCACCGCCTACCACCGCCACCGCCACCGCCACCATTGCCTACCACCGCAACCGCCTACCACCACTACCGCCTGCTACCATTGCTACCACCGCAACCACTACCACTGCCACCGCAACTACTGCTACTGCAACTGCTACTGCTACTACTACTACTGCTACTGCTACTATTGCTACTACTGCAACTGCTACTACTATTGCTACTACTGCTGCTACTGCTACTACTGCTGCTACTACTACTATTGCTACTACTGCAACTGCTACTACTACTACTGCTACTGCTACTGCTGCTACTGCTACTACTACTACTACTATTGCTACTGCTGCTACTACTGCTGCTACTACAAAACAGGCATCTGGCTCACACCCAGCTCACACGCAGCCCAGTTCCAAAACAAACGCAATCATCGCTAACCCGGTTCACCCGGGGCATTAATCGAATCTCCTCCATGTTTTCCAGACAGTTTGAATAATATGACAGAAGCAGATTGATTGGTTAAAGAAAACCAGAAAACCAGTTGCCAGGCAGAGTTAGAATGCGTCCCAAACAGCACCCTGTTCCCTTTTGTCATGTCTACTCCCGCTCTCGATATCGCCGGTTGACTTATCACTGGCTCTGGACAACCATCATTACGCACACCTGGCACCGTCATTACGCGCACCTGCGCCTCATTATGAGACTCACCTGAACTCCATCACTTCACTGATGACCTCCCCTATATCTGTCACTCCGTTAGGTTCATTCCCCAGGCAGTATTGGTTATGTGATTTCCATGTCAAGACACTACTCTCGGTTTGTATCGGTCCATATGTGCATTGTGTTATTAAACTCACCACCTGCTTCTCGACTCCCAGCATCTTCATTACTCCTTTATGGTGCACTACTTTAGACCAGGGCCAATAGGACTCTAGTGCACTACTTTAGACCAGGGCCCATAGGGAGTAGGGGGCCATTTGGGTCGGTATAACACTGTAATATAGCAATCAATCAAACATATTTAATAAAGCCCTTACTACATCAGCAGTTATCACAAAGAGCTTTACAGTAACGCGGCCTAGACCCTAATGAAAGAGCTTTACAGTAACCCGGCCTAGACCCTAATGAAAGAGCTTTACAGTAACACGGCCTAGACCCTAATGAAAGAGCTTTACAGTAACGCGGCCTAGACCCTAATGAAAGAGCTTTACAGTAACGCGGCCTAGACCCTAATGAAAGAGCTTTACCGTAACCCTGCCTAGACCCTAATGAAAGAGCTTTACAATAACCCGGCCTAGAACCTAATGAAAGAGCTTTACAGTAACCCGGCCTAGACCCTAATGAAAGAGCTTTACAGTAACACGGCCTAGATCCTAATGATAGAGCTTTACAGTAACGCGGCCTAGACCCTAATGAAAGAGCTTTACAGTAACGCTGCCTAGACCCTAATGAAAGAGCTTTACCGTAACCCTGCCTAGACCCTAATGAAAGAGCTTTACAATAACCCGGCCTAGAACCTAATGAAAGAGCTTTACAGTAACCCGGCCTAGACCCTAATGAAAGAGCTTTACCGTAACCCTGCCTAGACCCTAATGAAAGAGCTTTACAATAACCCGGCCTAGAACCTAATGAAAGAGCTTTACAGTAACCCGGCCTAGACCCTAATGAAAGAGCTTTACAGTAACACGGCCTAGACCCTAATGAAAGAGCTTTACAGTAACACGGCCTAGACCCTAATGAAAGAGCTTTACAGTAACACGGCCTAGACCCTATTGAAAGAGCTTTACAGTAACACGGCCTAGACCCTATTGAAAGAGCTTTACAGTAACGCGGCCTAGACCCTATTGAAAGAGCTTTACAGTAACACGACCTAAACCCTAATGAAAGACCTTTCAGTAACCTGGCCTAGACCCTATTGAAAGACCTTTCAGTAGCACGGCCTAGACCCTATTGAAAGAGCTTTACAGTAACCCGGCCTAGACCCTATTGAAAGAGCTTTACAGTAACCCGGCCTAGACCCCAATGAAAGAGCTTTACAGTAACCAGACCTAGACCAAGAGCAAGCAAAGCAGAAGCAAGACCACAGTGGCCCCGTATACAACAGACATACAACACATTTGGCACAACGGTTGTGATTCCAGTTGTATCATACAAGAGTTTTTCTGCACACAAATAACTACACAAGCGTGTGGAGACCCCGCTCAATGGATCTGCATCAAACTCAGGCCAACTCTTCATTGCATCACAAAAATAAATCAGTTAGATCACAACCATTGTGTCCAATATTGTTGTAGATCAGTTGCAGAACCTGAGTGTGAACGGGGCCAAAGCTACAAACCTAAGCTGTGACTGATTGGAATAGACAGTGAACCTGAGACTCAGGGCTGACGGACGGCTGATACCTCACATATAGATCAAGAACATGTTTCAGTTTCTCAAAGACGTGTTTGAACCTTTCATGGTTGTTGTTGTAGTCTATATCTGTGTGTAAATTTGTAATATTCCTTTAACTTACAATTAAATTCCCAGGATTTCCTGCTTGTTCCCCCCTGATTCCGGGAATCTTCCAAACTGGAAAACCTTGGAATTTTGGGAAAACGACTGGAATTTTGCAAACCTTTCTGTGTGCTTCACTATACTGACAGTGATACAGTGAATGTATCTGGTGACTGAGGAGGACATTATTGTATCAGTATAATATTTCTCATGTTTTTTTTTTTAAAGAGAAATGGCAACATTCATTATAATTAAATTTAAAGTTTGTAAATTAAAAAGGTACCCATTTTAATTTACACACTTAACAAGATAGAGCAGAGAGAGTGTTTTGTAGATTCTTTCTAATGTTTTTAAATAGAATTCTTACAACATTCTTTGAACATACCAATGTTTTTAAATAGCATTCTTTCTAATGTTTTCTTGCGGTTTTAATGTAAAGATTTCTTCATGAGAACATGACTTTAAATAGAACCATGAGGAAACCTGTAAAAACCTGTAGAAAATATTATGCTGAAGTACTGAAATTCCCATAGAAGAACGTTGTGTCAACGTTCTCTGAATGTTCTGAGAACGTGACTAAATAAAACCATGAGGAAACCTGTAGAAAATATTATGCTGAAGTACTGAAATTCCCATAGAAGAACGTTGTGTCTTAACGTTCTCTGAACGTTCTGAGAACATAACTTTAAATAAAACCATGAGGAAACCTGTAGGAAACGTTATGCTGAAGTACTGAAATTCCCACGGAAGAATATTGTTTCTTAACGTTCTCTGAACGTTCTGAGAACAGGACTTTATATAGAACCATGAGTAAACCTGTAGGAAACGTTACTGGAAAGTTGTACGCAATATAACCACAGGACAACCACACTCTCACCTAGCTCTAAGATGTTCTCCTTCCCTTTATTTAACTAAGCAAGTCACTTAACAACTAATTCTTATTATACAATGACGGTCTACACCGGCCAAACCCCGGACCACGCTGGTTGTGATACAGGCCGGGATCAAACCAGGGTCTGTAGTGACGCCTCCAGCGCTGAGATGCAGTGCCTTAGACCGCTGTGCCACTCGGGTTAAGATATGATTTTCAGAACGTTATGTGCAAGCTGGGAAACATCGAAAAGTTACTAAGCGTTACATTTCCCGATAAACCACTGCAAATGCATACATATATACATACAGACACACACACACATTACGTAGTTGTAGTACTATATAGATATGCTACATATTCTACATACACAAGTCATGTGTGTACTTAAGACTGTTAAATACACAACTCTTAATACTATATTTTGTAAGGACTGTTGCTTCTGAAATCTTCATTCAGCATTATTCCCTAGCGTCTTCCCCCCAGTCTCCCCCTGTTTAAAGACCACTCTAGCTATTTGTGAACTGTTTCCCATATTGAAAAAAAAAAAAACATCTCCAGTGGAAATACACTCAGGTAATGCAGTTTACAGATGACCCGCTTTCCTCGTTGATTTCAGCTCCATCCCATCGTTAAAAACGCTGGCGCGGCTCGTTGCCGCGGTAACGTGTCGTCAGGACGACAACAGCCACCTCATGAATGGCTTCCAGAAGAGAACAGCAGTCAGCAGCTGAGTGACTGTAGAAAACCGTTCCCTTCGGGGTGTTCCAACCAGGGACACGGCCCCTTTCCACGTCTTCTGTCCATCAACCCATCCCTTTAAATCACTAAGTTGCTCTACAAATAAAGTTGTATTGAACTGAATTCCTTCATTCATCCATTTCCTATTTTTCTCCCACTAGTCCATTTTGAAAAATGGCTGCCACTATCTCTTCCACCACTGGTTGGTCACACGTAGATCCTTCAGGACAGGAAGGGGGGGGGAAGACAAAGTCCAAGGCAAACTATTTGTACACATTAAAACATTCCAGGACAAAATAAAGTTGTATTGAAATTAAACTCCTTCCATCCATCTATTCCTCTGTGTATTTTCCCGCTCCATCACTCCATTTCTCTCCTTCTCGTCCTGTCACACGTCGATACGTGCCGAGAGGAAGGGAGAGAAGAAGAAGTCGAACGCGAACTTGACGGAGCTGAGGGTGGTCCGTCTCCAGTCTCTCTCTATCTTTACCTGCAGACAGAAGTACAGACACATGGTCCTCTGTAAAGGCAGTTTGCAGAGCTTTGCAATGCCAGGATAGTGGGTTCGATTCCCCGGCGGGGCCTCCCATGTGTAAAATGTATGCAAACATGACTAAGTGTCTTTGGATAGAATTGTCTGCTAAAAGGTATATATATATATTATTATATATTACCTGCCCGGCAGCGGTCAGAAGGGAGGAGTCACAGTCCAGACAGTAGATGGCCTTCAGCTCGAAGGAGGGGACCTGGCCCCCCAGACGACCCTCCAACGTAGTGCTAAACTCCACCAGGTTGCCGGGCTGCAGGCGCAGCAACACCTACAGTGGGGCAAAAAAGTATTTAGTCAGCCACCAATTGTGCAAGTTCTCCAACTTAAAAAGATGAGAGAGGCCTGTAATTTTCATCATAGGTACACTTCAACTATGACAGACGAAATGAGAAAAAGAAATCCAGAAAATCACATTGTAGGATTTTTTATTTATTTATTTGCAAATTATGGTGGAAAATAAGTATTTGGTCAATAACAAAAGTTTATCTCAATACTTTGTTATATACCCTTTGTTGGCAATGACAGAGGTCAAACGTTTTCTGTAAGTCTTCACAAGGTTTTCACACACTGTTGCTGGTATTTTGGCCCATTCCTCCATGCAGATCTCCTCTAGAGCAGTGATGTTTTGGGGCTGTCGCTGGGCAACACGGACTTTCAACTCCCTCCAAAGATTTTCTATGGGGTTGAGATCTGGAGACTGGCTAGGCCACTCCAGGACCTTGAAATGCTTCTTCTACGGCCACTCCTTCGTTGCCTGGGCGGTGTGTTTGGGATCATTGTCATGCTGAAAGACCCAGCCACGTTTCATCTTCAATGCCCTTGCTGATGGAAGGAGGTTTTCACTCAAAATCTCACGATACATGGCCCCATTCATTCTTTCCTTTACACGGATCAGTCAGTCCTGGTCCCTTTGCAGAAAAACTGCCCCAAAGCATGATGTTTCCACCCCCATGCTTCACAGTAGGTATGGTGTTCTTTGGATGCAACTCAGCATTCTTTGTCCTCCAAACACGACGAGTTGAGTTTTTACCAAAAAGTTCTATTTTGGTTTCATCTGACCATATGACATTCTCCCAATCCTCATCTGGATCATCCAAATGCTCTCTAGCAAACTTTAGACGGGCCTGAACATGTACTGGCTTAAGCAGGGGGACACGCCTGGCACTGCAGGATTTGAGTCCCTGGCGGCGAGTGTGTTACTGATGGTAGGCTTTGTTACTTTGGTCCCAGCTCTCTGCAGGTCATTCACTAGGCCCCCTGTGGTTCTGGGATTTTTGCTCACCGTTCTTGTGATCATTTTGACCCCACGGGTGAGATCTTGCGTGGAGCCCCAGATCGAGGAAGATTATCAGTGGTCTTGTTTGTCTTCCATTTCCTAATAATTGCTCCCACAGTTGATTTCTTCAAACCAAGCTGCTTACCTATTGCAGATTCAGTCTTCCCAACCTGGTGCAGGTCTACAATTTTGTTTCTGGTGTCCTTTGACAGCTCTTTGGTCTTGGCCATAGTGGAGTTTGGAGTGTGACTGTTTGAGGTTGTGGACAGGTGTCTTTTATACTGATAACAAGTTCAAACAGGTGTCATTAATACAGGTAACGAGTGGAGGACAGAGGAGCCTCTTAAAGAAGAAGTTACAGGTCTGTGAGAGCCAGAAATCTTGTATGTGACCAAATACTTATTTTCCACCATAATTTGCAAATAAATTCATTAAAAATCCTACAATGTGATTTTCCCTCATTTTGTCTGTCATAGTTGAAGTGTACCTATGATGAAAATTACAGGCCTCTCTCATCTTTTTAAGTGAGAGAACTAGCACAATTGGTGGCTGACTAAATACTTTTTTGCCCCACTGTAGACGCCAACAGCTTCATCATTTAATCATTTAGGCCTTTAGGCAGATGCTTTTATACAAAGTTACTTTACGGGTACATTTTACAATTCGGGAGACCCAAGTTTTTTAATAGGTTAATCATTTTAATGTAACGTTATTTGATGAGAACACCTAGATAACACCAGAGCCGTGTATTTGGAGAGTTAGGACAGTGAGGTTTATGCACTATGAAAGGCCAAACTCTGTAAATACATGGCTTTGGACAACACCGACAGCAATAGGTTAATAATGTAATAATCATTAGAACAGGCTTCTATGAGTACCTAAGGAATAGGGTTTACCTGTCTGAACTCATGACTGGCCACCAGTTTGATGTCTCTGGCCCGGTCCTCTGGCACCCCGTCTTCCTCGGGCATCCCCACGCCCACCTCAAATCAAATCAAACTTTGATTAAAGTACATCATTCTTTTATTTAAAAAAAAAAAATGAAAAGAAATAAAAGCAGATGAATAACAGATTATAAAACTAAGTTGAACTAAAACTATTACTGATTAAAGGTGCTGTGGGAGCTCAGCGGGTAGAGCATTGCGCTTGCAACACAAGGAAGTGAGTTTGTTTCCCACGGGGGGACCAGTACGAAAAAGGATGGAAAATATATACACTTAAAACTGTCAGTTGCTCCGGAGAAGAGCGTCTGTTAAATGACTAAAATGTCAAATGTTGCCTGTATCTCTTTACCTCCAACACATAGCTGTCGTAGCGCTTCACGTGACACGTGTGTTTGGCCAAAGCCTTGATCACACACAGCTCTTCCTCTTCCTGCTGCCGGAGGAGGACCGGCGGCGGCACGGCGACGCCAAGCAATGTGGCATTGGCGTAGTCGGCGACGGTGAGGTTAGCATTAGCGGCGGTTGCTGTGACGTCGGGGGTGTTGGAGTTGGCTGTTGAGGATGTGGTCGTGGAGGTGTTGGTGGAGTTGTTCCGCAGCGGGTCACATTTAGGATAGGTCTCTCCGTAAAGACAGCGTAACCAATCTCCCATGAACACCGGCAGCAGGTTGATGACGGACTGGGCTCCGTTCTCCGTTTCAGCTACACGCACCTGCCGGAACCTCCCGGTCCACGTCACCTGGGAATTGTAAAATTGTTTGTTCAAAATGGCACACTATTCCCTATACATACAGTGTACCTGCTGTCAGAATGTTTAAGGGATGTACCTGCCGTCAGAATGTTTAAGGGATGTACCTGCTGTCAGAATGTTTAAGTGATGTACCCGCTGTCAGAATGTTTAAGGGATGTACCTGCTGTCAGAATGTTTAAGGGATGTACCTGCTGTCAGAATGTTTAAGGGATGTACCTGCCGTCAGAATGTTTAAGGGATGTACCTGCCGTCAGAATGTTTAAGGGATGTACCTGCCGTCAGAATGTTTAAGGGATGTACCTGCCGTCAGAATGTTTAAGGGATGTACCTGCTGTCAGAATGTTTAAGGGATGTACCCGCTGTCAGAATGTTTAAGGGATGTACCTGCCGTCAGAATGTTTAAGGGATGTACCTGCTGTCAGAATGTTTAAGGGATGTACCTGCTGTCAGAATGTTTAAGGGATGTACCTGCTGTCAGAATGTTTAAGTGATGTACCCGCTGTCAGAATGTTTACGGGATGTACCTGCTGTCAGAATGTTTAAGGGATGTACCCGCTGTCAGAATGTTTAAGGGATGTACCCGCTGTCAGAATGTTTAAGGGATGTACCCGCTGTCAGAATGTTTACGGGATGTACCTGCTGTCAGAATGTTTAAGGGATGTACCCGCTGTCAGAATGTTTAAGGGATGTACCCGCTGTCAGAATGTTTAAGGGGTGTACCTGCTGTCAGAATGTTTAAGGGATGTACCTGCTGTCAGAATGTTTACGGGATGTACCTGCTGTCAGAATGTTTAAGGGATGTACCCGCTGTCAGAATGTTTAAGGGATGTACCCGCTGTCAGAATGTTTAAGGGATGTACCCGCTGTCAGAATGTTTAAGGGATGTACCTGGTGTCCGTCCAGGTGTGTGCAGAAGATCTGTGTCTGAGCCACTCCTTTCCCCTTCCAGGCAGGAGGACCACACAGCTGCCCGTACTGTCTCCAGGTCAACGTAGAGTTATACCCCTAAACATCAACATTACATTTCGTTCAATACAATTAAAATTTTAATACAATTAAATCAAATCAAATATGACATAAAATTAAATATGACGTTTAATTAAAACAGTGGAGTGCATTTAGTACAGCCCCAGTTACCGTGAGTCCCATCCAGTAAAAAGCAAGCCAAGTACAGCCCCAGTTACCGTGAGTCCCATCCAGTAGAAAGCAAGCCAAGTACAGCTCCCATCCAGTGATACATTTACATAACTGTAGTAGAATGATCTCCAAGAGTATTGGGACAGACATCACTGTATGTCTTGTTTCCCCCTGCCCCCTTTTTAAAACTCTTTTTAAAATGAATGTATTGTGGATTTGCACACAATAAAATACACAACAATGTGACTAGGGTTTAAAAAAGGCAAGCGAAAAGTGCAGGAGAGGGAAAGAACCTTAAGGGATTTTACAAGGCACTTCACCCTTTCAAATATTTATAGAATATCCCCTCCCCCCTTCCTCTTTACCTGCAGTCCCTCAGAATGGTACACGTACATCCAGAAGAACAACATCACCGTAGTGACGCAGCACAGGATGAGCTTGACGGCGCCGCGTTGCGACATAGAGTGGAACACGTCCATGAGCGACAGGCCGAAGCGCGTCCACAGCCTCAGCGTCACCGGCACCGCGCACACGGCCAGCGTCACAATCATCTGAGAACGCAATGTGGAAATTTGTCCCAAGTCAGACAACCGTGATTATAGTGGTATTATGGTGGTATTATAGATGCATTATAGTGGTATTATAGTGGTATTATAGATGCATTATAGTGGTATTATAGTGGCATTATGGATTATAGTGGTATTATAGTGGTATTATAGTGGCATTATAGTGGTATTATAGTGGTATTATAATGGATTTATAGTGGTATTATAGGTATTATAGTGGTATTATAGTGGCATTATAGTGGTATTATAGTGGCATTATAGTGGTATTATAGTGGCATTATAGTGGTATTATAGTGGTATTATAGTGGCATTATAGGTATTATAGTGGCATTATAGTGGCATTATTGTGGCATTATAGTGGTATTATAGTGGCATTATAGGTATTATATATTATAGTGGCATTATATGGTATATGGTATTATAGTGGCATTATAGTATGGCATTATAGTATAATTATAGTGGCATTATAGTATATTATAGTATTATAGTATTATAGTGGTATTATGTGTATATATTATGGTGGCATTATAGTGATTATATTATTAGTTATATATTATGGTATAGATGGTATTATAGTGGTATTATATGTTATAATTATAGGTATTATGGTGGTATTATAGTATATTATTATATATATAGGTATTATAGTGGCATTATAGTGGCATTATAGGCATTATAATTATAGTATTTATAGGTATTATAGTATTATAGTGGCATTATACATTATAGTGGTATTATAGTGGCATTATATATTATAGTGGTATTATAGTATTATAGTATATTATAGGTATTATATATATGGTGGTATTATATATTATATGTATTATAGGTATTATAGTATATTATATGGTATTATAGTGGTATTATAGTACATTATATATTATATATGGTATTATAGGTATTATAGTATATTATAGTATTATGGTGGTATTATAGTGGTATTATATGGTATTATAGTGGCATTATAGGTATTATGGTGGTATTATAGTATATTATAGTGGCATTATAGGTATTATATGGTATTATAGTATAATGGTATTATATTGGTATTATAGGTATTATGGTGGCATTATAGTATTATATAGTATTATAGTGGTATTATAGGTATTATAGTGGTATTATATAGGTATTATAGGTATTATAGTATTATATAGGTATTATAGTGGCATTATAGGTATATATATAGTGGTATTATATATTATAGGTGGCATTATAGGTATTATAGTGGCATTATAGGTATTATAGTGGTATTATAGATTATATATATAGGCATTATGGTATTATGGGTATTATATAGGGTATTATAGGTATTATGGTGGCATTATATATATATATTATAGTGGCATTATAGTGGCATTATAGGTATTATAGTATATATATGTATTATAATATTATAGTGGTATATTATAGGTATTATAGTGGTATTATAGTATTATAGTATTATATATATATTATAGTGGCATTATAGTGGTATTATAGTAATATTATAGTGGTATTATAGGTATATACATATATAGTGGTATTATAGTGGTATTATGGTGGTATTATAGATGCATTATAGTGGTATTATAGTGGTATTATAGATACATTATAGTGGTATTATAGTGGCATTATATTAGTATTATAATGGATTTATAGTGGTATTATAGTGGTATTATAGTGGCATTATAGTGGCATTATAGTGGTATTATAGTGGTATTATAGTGGATTTATTATAGAGGTATTTGTTATAGATTTTATGGTTATGACTAAATGTTTGTACATCTAAGAATATTCCATTCTGAAAATGTATGCAATAGAGATAGGGTTATAAGACAGATGGTAGTCCAATTGATGTGTGTGTGTCTAGATATTAACTTGGTGTGCAGAAGTATGACTTCATTTAGGGGGTGTCTGGGAGAACAAAGGGTTCTTTGATTCCTTGAGAAGAACCTCCCAACACCTCCCAAGTTTGACTTATTTGCAAAGATTGTGATAAGGCTGTGGGAAGAGACTATGTTCTTGGAGAGGGTGGGGGGAGAGGTGGGAATCTTGCATCTTTGTGTTTCAACATTGTACCATATAAAAGACTGTGTAAACCTTTTAGAGCTCAGAGTTCTCCCGTGAATAAATAATCCACATTTGATCATTATAGATTGGGCCTCTGTTTGTCTCATTTCAACCAGTATCTCACAAATACTGGGTAACAGACAGAGTTTGCTTAATTGAGGTTCAGTTTATGAACATTGAGAACGAAATTTCTATAACAGTATTATAGAGGCATTATAGTGGCATTATAGTGGAATTATAGTGGCATTATAGTGGTATTATAGTGTCATTATAGGTATTATAGTGGTATTATAGAGGTATTATAGTGGCATTATAGTGGTATTATAGAGGTATTATAGTGGCATTATAGTGGCATTATAGCTATTATAGTGGTATTATAGTGGTATTATAGTGGTATTATAGTGGCATTATTGTGGCATTATTGTATATTATTGTGGCATTATAGTGGCATTATTGTATATTATAGGTATAATAGTATTATAGGTATTATAGTGGTATTATAGTGGTATTATAGTATTATAGTGGTATTATAGTATTATAGTATATTATAGGTATTATGGGTATTATATATTATAGTGGTATTATAGTATATAGTGGTATTATAGGCATTATAGTATATTATAGTGTATTATAGTATATTATAGTATAATTATAGTGGCATTATATACATATATATATTATATATTATAGGTATTATAGTGGTATTATATATATTATAGTGGTATTATAGTATATTATAGTGGCGTTATAGGTATTATAGTATAATTATAGGTATTATAGTATTATAGTATATTATATATATTATAGTATATTATAGTATATTATATATATTATAGTATATTATAGTATATTATATGGTATTATAGTGGTATTATAGTATATTATATTATTATATATATTATAGTGGTATTATAGTATATTATAGTGGCATTATAGGTATTATAGTGGTATTATAGGTATATTATAGTGGCATTATAGTATTATATATTATAGTATATATTATATATATATATTATAGGTATTATAGTATATTATAGTATATTATAATTATATATATTATAGTATTATAGGTATATTATATATATTATAGTATATTATATATATTATATATATTATAGTGGTATTATAGTGGCATTATAGTATTATAGGTATTATAGTGGCATTATAGGTATTATATGGCATATTATATGGCATTATAGGTATTATAGTGGTATTATGGTGGTATTATAGTGGTATTATATGGCATTATAGGTATTATAGTATATTATGGTATTATAGGTATTATAGTGGTATTATAGTGGTATTATAGTGGTATTATAGTGGCATTATAGGTATTATAGTGGCATTATAGGCATTATGGGCATTATACATTATATGGCATTATGGTGGCATTATAGTATAGGTATTATGGTGGCATTATAATTATAGGTATTATAATTGGTATTATAGTGGTATTATAGTGGTATTATAGTGGTATTATAGTGGCATTATAGGTATTATAGTGTATTATAGTGGTATTATAGTGGTATTATAGTGGTATTATAGTGGCATTATAGTGGTATTATAGTGGCATTATAGTGGTATTATAATGGATTTATAGTGGTATTATAGTGGCATTATAGTGGTATTATAGTGGTATTATAGTGGTATTATGGTGGTATTATAGATGCATTATAGTGGTATTATAGTGGTATTATAGATACATTATAGTGGTATTATAGTGGCATTATATTAGTATTATAATGGATTTATAGTGGTATTATAGTGGTATTATAGTGGCATTATAGTGGCATTATAGTGGTATTATAGTGGTATTATAGTGGATTTATAGTGGTATTATAGGTATTATAGGTGTATTATAGTGGTATTATAATGGATTTATAGTGGTATTATAGGTATTATAGTGGTATTATAGTGGTATTATAGTGGCATTATAGTGGCATTATAGTGGCATTATAGAGGTATTATAGTGGCATTATAGTGGCATTATAGTGGTATTATAGTGGCATTATAGTGGTATTATAGTGGCATTATAGTGGCATTATAGTGGCATTATAGTGGCATTATAGTGGCATTATAGTGCCATTATAGTGGCATTATAGTGGCATTATAGAGGTATTTGTTATAGATTTTATGGTTATGACTAAATGTTTGTACATCTAAGAATATTCCATTCTGAAAATGTATGCAATAGAGATAGGGTTATAAGACAGATGGTAGTCCAATTGATGTGTGTGTGTCTAGATATTAACTTGGTGTGCAGAAGTATGACTTCATTTAGGGGGTGTCTGGGAGAACAAAGGGTTCTTTGATTCTACCAGACACATGCGAGAGGCCCGTCCTTGAGAAGAACCTCCCAACACCTCCCAAGTTTGACTTATTTGCAAAGATTGTGATAAGGCTGTGGGAAGAGACTATGTTCTTGGAGAGGGTGGGGGGAGAGGTGGGAATCTTGCATCTTTGTGTTTCAACATTGTACCATATAAAAGACTGTGTAAACCTTTTAGAGCTCAGAGTTCTCCCGTGAATAAATAATCCACATTTGATCATTATAGATTGGGCCTCTGTTTGTCTCATTTCAACCAGTATCTCACAAATACTGGGTAACAGACAGAGTTTGCTTAATTGAGGTTCAGTTTATGAACATTGAGAACAAAATTTCTATAACAGTATTATAGAGGCATTATAGTGGCATTATAGTGGAATTATAGTGGCATTATAGTGGTATTATAGTGGCATTATAGGTATTATAGTGGTATTATAGAGGTATTATAGTGGCATTATAGTGGTATTATAGAGGTATTATAGTGGCATTATAGTGGCATTATAGCTATTATAGTGGTATTATAGTGGTATTATAGTGGTATTATAGTGGCATTATTGTGGCATTATTGTGGCATTATTGTGACATTATAGTGGCATTATTGTGGCATTATAGGTATAATAGTGGCATTATAGGTATTATAGTGGTATTATAGGTATTATAGTGGTATTATAGTGGTATTATAGTGACATTATAGGTATTATAGTGGTATTATAGTGGTATTATAGTGGTATTATAGTGGTATTATAGGTATTATAGTGGCATTATAGGTATTATAGTGGTATTATAGTGATATTATAGTGGTATTATAGTGGCATTATTGTGGCATTATTGTGGCATTATTGTGGCATTATAGGTATAATAGTGGCATTATAGGTATTATAGTGGTATTATAGTGGCATTATAGTGGCATTATAGGTATTATAGTGGTATTATAGGTATTATAGTGGCATTATAGTGGCATTATAGTGGCATTATAGGTATTATAGTGGTATTATAGTGGCATTATAGGTATTATAGTTATTATAGTGGTATTATAGGCATTATAGGTATTATAGTGGCATTATAGGTATTTTAGTGGCATTATAGGTATTATAGTGGCATTATAGGTATTATAGTGGCATTATAGGTATTATAGTGGCATTATAGTGATATTATAGTGGCATTATAGTGGTATTATAGTGGCATTATAGGTATTATAGTGGTATTATAGGTATTATAGTGGCATTATAGGTATTATAGTGGTATTATAGTGGCATTATAGTGGCATTATAGGTATTATAGTGGCATTATAGTGGCATTATAGGTATTATAGTGGCATTATAGGTATTGTAGTGGTATTATAGTGGTATTATAGTGGCATTATAGTGGCATTATAGTGGTATTATAGGTATTATAGGTATTATAGTGGTATTATAGTGGCATTATAGGTATTTTAGTGGCATTATAGGTATTATAGTGGCATTATAGGTATTATAGTGGCATTATCGGTATTATAGTGGTATTATAGGTATTATAGTGGTATTATAGTGGCATTATAGGTATTTTAGTGGCATTATAGGTATTATAGTGGCATTATAGGTATTGTAGTGGTATTATAGGTATTGTAGTGGTATTATAGTGGTATTATAGACATTATAGTGGCATTATAGGTATTATAGTGGTATTATAGTGGCATTATAGGTATTGTAGTGGTATTATAGGTATTATAGTGGTATTATAGTGGTATTATAGTGGTATTATAGGCATTATAGTGGCATTATAGTGGCATTATAGGTATTATAGTGGTATTATAGTGGTATTATAGTGGCATTATAGGTATTGTAGTGGTATTATAGTGGTATTATAGTGGCATTATAGTGGCATTATAGGTATTATAGGTATTATAGTGGTATTATAGGTATTATAGTGGTATTATAGTGGCATTATAGGTATTATAGTGGTATTATAGGTATTATAGTGGCATTATAGGTATTATAGTGGTATTATAGTGGTATTATAGTGGCATTATAGGTATTATAGGTATTATAGTGGCATTATAGGTATTATAGTGGCATTATAGGTATTATAGTGGCATTATAGGTATTATAGTGGCATTATAGTGGTATTATAGTGGCATTATAGGTATTATAGTGGCATTATCGGTATTATAGTGGTATTATAGTGGTATTATAGTGGTATTATAGAGGTATTATAGTGGTATTATAGTGGTATTATAGTGGTATTATAGTGGTATTATAGGTATTATAGTGGCATTATAGGTATTATAGTGTGTTGATTTGTGTATTTTATAAACTGACCTCACTAAATGAAACAAATGCAAATGGACAGTAAAGTTATCGTATAGCCATTTGGGAACACAACAGAAACAAGTCATTGACTTGGCTGTCCCCCTCATGTTTTTAAAATGCATGTCTCTCAAACTGGGGAACAATCATCACCTTGGTGAGCTCTAGCTCCAGGAACCATTTGACCAGCTGGATGAGGACCATGGCGGCCAGCCCCACGGCCAGCACGGGCAGGGCAAACAGGAACAGGAAGTAGGCAACGCAGGTCCGGATGAGCCCCACGGGGGAAGAGTTTTGGAGGAGCAACACAGAGAACTCACACCACAGGAAGCAGACCAGGTAGGGGACCAGAAAACAGTAGGTCCCACGGAAACCACGCTGCCTAGCCATACTGGGGGACGAGAGGGAGGGGGAGAGGGGGGAGGAGGGGTGGTGAGGATAGGAGAGGGAGGAGAGAGGCGGGAAGGGTAAGGAGGTGAGGCAAAAAATGTTTAGGTGAAGCTGCAAATAGCTAATTTTGGATTACTGAAACTGAAAAGGACTTTGCTACACTTACTATATGTAGTAAGTGGCACAAGTTCACATGGCACAACTTTCCCCTGTGTCGAACACACATCAGACGTGGTAGTAATCCATTCCTCTATTTTACACTTAGCAGACATTCTTATCCAGAGAGACTTCCAATAGCAGTTAGGGATGAGTGCCTTGCTCAAGGGCACATCGACAGATTTTTCAACTTGTCGGCTCAGGGATTCGAGCCAGCTACCTTTTGGTTGATGGACAAAAAGTCCAGCCGCTAGGCTACCTACTGCCATATTCCATAGTGCTCACCTGAAGAATAGGAAGTAGAGATAGAGGTACTGACCTGAACAACAGGTAGTAGAGGTGGAGGTACTGACCTGTATAACAGGTAGTAGAGGTAGAGGTACTGACCTGTAGAACAGGTAGTAGAGGTAGAGGTAATGACCTGTAGAACAGGTAGTAGAGGTAGAGGTAATGACCTGTATAACAGGTAGTAGAGGTAGAGGTAATGACCTGTATAACAGGTAGTAGAGGTAGAGGTACTGACCTGTATAACAGGTAGTAGAGGTAGAGGTAATGACCTGTATAACAGGTAGTAGAGGTAGAGGTAATGACCTGTATAACAGGTAGTAGAGGTAGAGGTAATGACCTGTATAACAGGTAGTAGAGGTAGAGGTAATGACCTGTATAACAGGTAGTAGAGGTAGAGGTAATGACCTGTATAACAGGTAGTAGAGGTAGAGGTAATGACCTGTATAACAGGTAGTAGAGGTAGAGGTAATGACCTGTATAACAGGTAGTAGAGGTAGAGGTAATGACCTGTATAACAGGTAGTAGAGGTAGAGGTAATGACCTGTAGAACAGGTAGTAGAGGTAGAGGTAATGACCTGTATAACAGGTAGTAGAGGTAGAGGTAATGACCTGTAGAACAGGTAGTAGAGGTAGAGGTACTGACCTGTAGAACAGGTAGTAGAGGTAGAGGTAATGACCTGTATAACAGGTAGTAGAGGTAGAGGTAATGACCTGTATAACAGGTAGTAGAGGTAGAGGTACTGACCTGTATAACAGGTAGTAGAGGTAGAGGTACTGACCTGTATAACAGGTAGTAGAGGTACTGACCTGTATAACAGGTAGTAGAGGTACTGACCTGTATAACAGGTAGTAGAGGTAGAGGTACTGACCTGTATAACAGGTAGTAGAGGTAGAGGTACTGACCTGTATAACAGGTAGTAGAGGTAGAGGTAATGACCTGTATAACAGGTAGTAGAGGTAGAGGTAATGACCTGTATAACAGGTAGTAGAGGTAGAGGTACTGACCTGTATAACAGGTAGTAGAGGTAGAGGTACTGACCTGTATAACAGGTAGTAGAGGTAGAGGTACTGGCCTGAAGAACAGGTAGTAGAGGTAGAGGTAATGACCTGTTGAACAAGTAGTAGAGGTAGAGGTAATGACCTGTATAACAGGTAGTAGAGGTAGAGGTAATGACCTGTATAACAGGTAGTAGAGGTAGAGGTAATGACCTGTACAACAGGTAGTAGAGGTAGAGGTACTGACCTGTATAACAGGTAGTAGAGGTAGAGGTACTGACCTGTATAACAGGTAGTAGAGGTACTGACCTGTATAACAGGTAGTAGAGGTACTGACCT
Organism: Brachymystax lenok tsinlingensis; assembly: GCA_030435695.1. Lineage (NCBI taxonomy): Eukaryota > Metazoa > Chordata > Actinopteri > Salmoniformes > Salmonidae > Brachymystax > Brachymystax lenok. The sequence goes on along the minus strand of CM059810.1, from coordinate 30,111,768 downwards.
GTATAACAGGTAGTAGAGGTAGAGGTACTGACCTGTATAACAGGTAGTAGAGGTACTGACCTGTATAACAGGTAGTAGAGGTACTGACCTGTATAACAGGTAGTAGAGGTAGAGGTACTGACCTGTATAACAGGTAGTAGAGGTAGAGGTACTGACCTGTATAACAGGTAGTAGAGGTAGAGGTAATGACCTGTATAACAGGTAGTAGAGGTAGAGGTAATGACCTGTATAACAGGTAGTAGAGGTAGAGGTACTGACCTGTATAACAGGTAGTAGAGGTAGAGGTACTGACCTGTATAACAGGTAGTAGAGGTAGAGGTACTGACCTGAAGAACAGGTAGTAGAGGTAGAGGTAATGACCTGTTGAACAAGTAGTAGAGGTAGAGGTAATGACCTGTATAACAGGTAGTAGAGGTAGAGGTAATGACCTGTATAACAGGTAGTAGAGGTAGAGGTAATGACCTGTACAACAGGTAGTAGAGGTAGAGGTACTGACCTGTATAACAGGTAGTAGAGGTAGAGGTACTGACCTGTATAACAGGTAGTAGAGGTACTGACCTGTATAACAGGTAGTAGAGGTACTGACCTGTATAACAGGTAGTAGAGGTAGAGGTACTGACCTGTATAACAGGTAGTAGAGGTAGAGGTACTGACCTGTATAACAGGTAGTAGAGGTAGAGGTACTGACCTGAAGAACAGGTAGTAGAGGTAGAGGTAATGACCTGTTGAACAAGTAGTAGAGGTAGAGGTAATGACCTGTATAACAGGTAGTAGAGGTACTGACCTGAATAACAGGTAGTAGAGGTAGAGGTACTGACCTGAAGAACAGGTAGTAGAGGTAATGACCTGTATAACAGGTAGTAGAGGTAGAGGTACTGACCTGTATAACAGGTAGTAGAGGTAGAGGTACTGACCTGTATAACAGGTAGTAGAGGTAGAGGTACTGACCTGTTGAACAAGTAGTAGAGGTAGAGGTAATGACCTGTATAACAGGTAGTAGAGGTACTGACCTGAATAACAGGTAGTAGAGGTAGAGGTACTGACCTGAAGATCAGGTAGTAGAGGTAATGACCTGTATAACAGGTAGTAGAGGTACTGACCTGAATAACAGGTAGTAGAGGTAGAGGTAATGACCTGTAGAACAGGTAGTAGAGGTAGAGGTACTGACCTGTATAACAGGTAGTAGAGGTAGAGGTAATGACCTGTATAACAGGTAGTAGAGGTAGAGGTAATGACCTGTAGAACAGGTAGTAGAGGTAGAGGTACTGACCTGTAGAACAGGTAGTAGAGGTAGAGGTAATGACCTGTATAACAGGTAGTAGAGGTAGAGGTAATGACCTGTATAACAGGTAGTAGAGGTAGAGGTACTGACCTGTATAACAGGTAGTAGAGGTAGAGGTACTGACCTGTATAACAGGTAGTAGAGGTACTGACCTGTATAACAGGTAGTAGAGGTACTGACCTGTATAACAGGTAGTAGAGGTAGAGGTACTGACCTGTATAACAGGTAGTAGAGGTAGAGGTACTGACCTGTATAACAGGTAGTAGAGGTAGAGGTAATGACCTGTATAACAGGTAGTAGAGGTAGAGGTAATGACCTGTATAACAGGTAGTAGAGGTAGAGGTACTGACCTGTATAACAGGTAGTAGAGGTAGAGGTACTGACCTGTATAACAGGTAGTAGAGGTAGAGGTACTGACCTGAAGAACAGGTAGTAGAGGTAGAGGTAATGACCTGTTGAACAAGTAGTAGAGGTAGAGGTAATGACCTGTATAACAGGTAGTAGAGGTAGAGGTAATGACCTGTATAACAGGTAGTAGAGGTAGAGGTAATGACCTGTACAACAGGTAGTAGAGGTAGAGGTACTGACCTGTATAACAGGTAGTAGAGGTAGAGGTACTGACCTGTATAACAGGTAGTAGAGGTACTGACCTGTATAACAGGTAGTAGAGGTACTGACCTGTATAACAGGTAGTAGAGGTAGAGGTACTGACCTGTATAACAGGTAGTAGAGGTACTGACCTGTATAACAGGTAGTAGAGGTACTGACCTGTATAACAGGTAGTAGAGGTAGAGGTACTGACCTGTATAACAGGTAGTAGAGGTAGAGGTACTGACCTGTATAACAGGTAGTAGAGGTAGAGGTAATGACCTGTATAACAGGTAGTAGAGGTAGAGGTAATGACCTGTATAACAGGTAGTAGAGGTAGAGGTACTGACCTGTATAACAGGTAGTAGAGGTAGAGGTACTGACCTGTATAACAGGTAGTAGAGGTAGAGGTACTGACCTGAAGAACAGGTAGTAGAGGTAGAGGTAATGACCTGTTGAACAAGTAGTAGAGGTAGAGGTAATGACCTGTATAACAGGTAGTAGAGGTAGAGGTAATGACCTGTATAACAGGTAGTAGAGGTAGAGGTAATGACCTGTACAACAGGTAGTAGAGGTAGAGGTACTGACCTGTATAACAGGTAGTAGAGGTAGAGGTACTGACCTGTATAACAGGTAGTAGAGGTACTGACCTGTATAACAGGTAGTAGAGGTACTGACCTGTATAACAGGTAGTAGAGGTAGAGGTACTGACCTGTATAACAGGTAGTAGAGGTAGAGGTACTGACCTGTATAACAGGTAGTAGAGGTAGAGGTACTGACCTGTATAACAGGTAGTAGAGGTACTGACCTGTATAACAGGTAGTAGAGGTAGAGGTACTGACCTGTATAACAGGTAGTAGAGGTAGAGGTACTGACCTGTATAACAGGTAGTAGAGGTAGAGGTACTGACCTGAAGAACAGGTAGTAGAGGTAGAGGTAATGACCTGTTGAACAAGTAGTAGAGGTAGAGGTAATGACCTGTATAACAGGTAGTAGAGGTACTGACCTGAATAACAGGTAGTAGAGGTAGAGGTACTGACCTGAAGAACAGGTAGTAGAGGTAATGACCTGTATAACAGGTAGTAGAGGTAGAGGTACTGACCTGTATAACAGGTAGTAGAGGTAGAGGTACTGACCTGTATAACAGGTAGTAGAGGTAGAGGTACTGACCTGTTGAACAAGTAGTAGAGGTAGAGGTAATGACCTGTATAACAGGTAGTAGAGGTACTGACCTGAATAACAGGTAGTAGAGGTAGAGGTACTGACCTGAAGATCAGGTAGTAGAGGTAATGACCTGTATAACAGGTAGTAGAGGTACTGACCTGAATAACAGGTAGTAGAGGTAGAGGTAATGACCTGTAGAACAGGTAGTAGAGGTAGAGGTACTGACCTGTATAACAGGTAGTAGAGGTAGAGGTACTGACCTGAATAACAGGTAGTAGAGGTAATGACCTGTATAACAGGTAGTAGAGGTAGAGGTACTGACCTGTAGAACAGGTAGTAGAGGTAGAGGTACTGACCTGTAGAACAGGTAGTAGAGGTAGAGGTACTGGCCTGTATAACAGGTAGTAGAGGTAGAGGTACTGACCTGTAGAACAGGTAGTAGAGGTAGAGGTACTGACCTATAGAACAGGTAGTAGAGGTAGAGGTAATGACCTGTATAACAGGTAGTAGAGGTAGAGGTACTGACCTGTATAACAGGTAGTAGAGGTAGAGGTAATGACCTGTAGAACAGGTAGTAGAGGTAGAGGTAATGACCTGTATAACAGGTAGTAGAGGTAGAGGTACTGACCTGTATAACAGGTAGTAGAGGTAGAGGTAATGACCTGTAGAACAGGTAGTAGAGGTAGAGGTAATGACCTGTATAACAGGTAGTAGAGGTAGAGGTAATGACCTGTAGAACAGGTAGTAGAGGTAGAGGTACTGACCTGAAGAACAGGAAGTAGAGGTAGAGGTCTAGCAGGCAGGGCAGACTGATCTTCATCACCACTGACTCCCCTAGAGGCAGGGTAGTGAAGGTGTGGCTCAGCATCCTCAGCAGAACAGCACTCTGGGGCAGGAGACTGGTCAGGGAACACAAAGACGTCGCCACCTACAGACCGAACCACACATAGGACCAGCAGTAAAAGGTGTTGTAATATACAACTACCGTTCAAAAGGTTGAAGTCACTTGTTTTTGTTTGTCCATTAAAATAACATAACATTTATCAGAAATACAGTGTAGACATTGTTAATGTTGTACATGACTATTGTAGCTGGAAACGTCTGATTTCTTATGGAATATCGACAGAACATAGACGTACAGAGGCCCACTATCAGCAACCATTACTCCTGTGTTCCAATGGCACGTTGTGTTAGCTAATCCAAGTTGATCATTTTAAAAGGCTAATTGATCATTAGAAAACTGTTGTCCCTGATTAAAGAAGCAATACAACTGGCCTTCTTTATACTAGTTGAGTATCTGGAGCATCAGCATTTGTGGGTTCGATTACAGGCTCAAAATGGCCAGAAACAAAGACCTTTCTTCTGAAACTCATCAGCCTATTATTGTTCTGAGAAATTAAGGCTATTCCATGCGAGAAATTGCTAAGAAACTGAAGATCTCGTACAACGCTGTGTAGTACTCCCTTCACAGAACAGCGCAAACTGTATCTGTACCCCGGTGCACAACAGAGCAAAAGGACAAGTACATTAGAGTGTCTAGTTTGAGAAACAGACGCCTCACAAGTCCTCAACTGGCAGCTTCATTAAATTGTACCCGCAAAACACCAGTCTCAATGTCAACAGTGAAGAGGCGACTCCGGGATGCTGGCCTTCTAGGCACAGTTCCTCTGTCCAGTGTCTGTGTTATTTTGCCCATCTGAATCTTTTATTTTTATTGGCTAGTCTGAGATATGGCTTTTTCTTTGCAACTCTGCCTAGAAGGCCAGCATCCCGGAGTCGCCCCAAACTTCACCATGCATCGCGCCGACAGAGATAAACACCTCTCTGGGAAGAGGAAGGACGGGGGTGTATGCTTCATGATTAACGTCTCATGGTGTAATCATAACAACATACATAAACTCAAATCCTTCTGCTCACCCGACCTAGAACTCCTTAAAATCAAATGCCGGCCATATTCCCTCCCAAGAGAATTCTCGTCAGTTATCATCACAGCTGTGTACATTCCCCCTCAAGCAGACACCAAAATGGCCCTCAAGGAACTTCACTGGACTCTATGTAAACTGGAAAGAATATATCCTGAGACTGCATTTATTGTAGCTGGGGATTTTAACAAAGCAAATTTGAGAACAAGGCTACCTAAATTCTATCAGCATATTGATTGCACTATGGGCCGGGGTAATACACTCGATCACTGCTACTCTAACTTCCGCGATGCATACAAAGCCCTACCCCACCCTCCCTTCAGCAAATCCGACCACAACGCCATCTTGCTCCTACCGTCTTATAGGCAGAAACTCAAACAGGATGTACCAGTGACGAGAACCATTCAACGCTGGTCTGACCAATCGGAATCCACACGGACTGGGATATGTTCCCGGTCAGCCTCAGAGAACAACATTGATTTATATGCTGACTTGGTGAGTGAGTTTATAAGGAAGTGCATTGGAGATGTTGTACCCACTGTGACTATTAAAGTCAAAGTCACCATTATTAGTCAGTTGTACAACCGAATGCATTCAACCGAAATGTGTCTTCCGCATTTAACCCAACCCCTCTGAATCAGAGAGGTGCGGAGGGCTGCCTTTAATCGACATCCACGTCTTCGGCGCCCGGGGAACAGTGGGTTAACTGCCTTGTTCAGGGGCAGAACGACAGATTTGTACCTTGTCAGCTCGGGGATTCGAACTTGCAACCCTTCCGGTTACAAGTCCAACCACTAGGCTACCCTGCCGCCCCATATTATAACCTACCCTAAGCAGAAACCGTGGAAGGATGGCGGCATTCACGCAAAACCACTGCATTTAACCATGGAAAGAGGTGTGGAAATATGGCTGGATATAAACACTGTAATTATTCCCTCTGCAAGGCAATCAAACAAGCAAAATGCTGGAACAGGGACAGAGTGGAGTCGCAATTCAACGTCTCAGACACAAGACGTATGTGGCAGGATCTACAGGAAATCACGGACTACAAAAAAGAAAACCAGCCACGTCACGGACACCGACGTCAACACTTCCAGACAAACTAAACACCTTCTTTGCCCACTTTGAGGATAATACAGCGCCACCGCTATGCGGCCGCTAACAAGGACTGCCCCCATCCTTCTCCGTGGTCGACATGAGTAAAACATTTAAACGTGTTAACCCTCGCAAGGCTGCTGGCCCAGACGGAATCCCTAGCCGCATCCTCAGAGCATGCGCAGACCAGCTGGCTGGTGTGTTTATGGACATATTCAATCGCTCCCTATCCCAGTCTGCTGTCCCGACATGCTTCAAGATGGCCACTATTGTTCCTGTACCAAAGCAGGCAAAGATAACTGAACTAAATGACTATCGCCCCGTAGGACTCACTTCTGTCATCATGAAGTGCTTTGAGAAGTGCTTTGAGTCAACTAGTCACTAGTCGCCGTACACATCACAGACAAACTGAAATGTTCCCACCCACACAGACAGTGTGGTGAAGAAGGTGCAACAACGCCTCTTCAACCTCAGGAATTTGGCTTGTCACCCAAAACCCTGACAAACTTTTACAGATGCACAATCGAGAGCATCCTGTCGTTCTGTATCACAGCCTGGTACGGCAACTGCACCGCCCTACAGTCTGCTTTCTCTATGATTTGCTTGACCTTCACTTGAACTCTGTTGAACTCTGCATCCAGCAAATGAGTAGATGAAGCATGTCTGGTTGGAGGGGTGTATGCTGGACGTCCTGTTCCTGCTCCTGGTCGGAGTCCGCGCCTTTGGGGTACTGTCACGTCCTGGCCAGAGATAGAGAAGCCAAAAAGGTGGTATGGTGTTTGTGGTCAGGACGTGATCAGGTTTTTTTTTTTGTTCTTATGTGGTGTATTTCTTTGTTTTGGTTTCATTGATGGTTCCCAATTAGAGGCAGCTGAGGTTTCGTTACCTCTAATTGGGGACCATATTTAAGTTTGTCAATTCCCCACTGATTTCGTGGGTCATTGTTTGTATATTTCTGTGTGTGTGCGCGCCACACCAGTGTTACGGTCTGGTTCGTTGTTTGTGAGTAGGTGATGTTGTGTTACACCAGGCTTTATGTACGATCTGATTTTGTTTTCTCTGTATTTTGTTGAGTTTCACATTGCATTTGTTAATTAAAAGATGTGGAACTCAGTCGGTGCTGCACTTTGGTCTGTTCCTTTCGAAGATCGTGACACCATCAGACTGCTAAACAGCCATCACTAACTCAGAGAGGCTGCTGCCTACATTGAGACCCAATCACTGGCCACTTTAATAAATGGATCACTAGTCACTTTAAACAATGCCACTTTATATAAATGTTTACATATCCTACATTATCTCATATGTATATACTGTATTCTATACCATCTATTGCATCTTGCCTATGTCGCTCGGTCATCGCTCATCCATATATTTATATGTACATGTTCTTATTCCATTCCTTTAGATTTGTGTGTATTAGGTAGTTGTTGGGGAATTTTAAAATTACTTGTTAGATATTACTGCACTGTCGGAACTAGAAGCACAAGCATTTCGTTACACTCGCATTGACATCTGCTAACCATGTGTGTGTGACCAATATTGATTTGATTTGATCCACACAGGATCAGCATTAATATGTATTATAATATGTATATGGTCTCTGGTCTAAAGTAGTGCCCTACATAGGGAATAGGGTACCATTGGGCTCTGGTCTAAAGTAGTGCACTATATAGGGAATAGGGCTCTTGTCTAAAGTAGTGCACTATATAGGGAATAGGGCCCTGGTCTAAAGTAGTGCACTATATAGGGAATAGGGTGCCATAGGGATCTGGTCTAAAGTAGTGCACTATATAGGGAATATGGTGACGTTTGGCCTGTGTCTGACCTCAGTGATAAGCGCCCGTTTGGCGTAGGTGGCGCCCGAGGGACTCAGGCTCTTATAGCTGACTGCCGTGAACAAGATGGCTACCGTGGAGAGCTCCGAGCAGGGGATCCATCCTATAACACATACACACTGGTTAGCCTCTTATAGACACACTATACACACAAACACACACACACACACACACACACACACACACACACACACACACCTTTATCAGCGACGGGGAAGGAGAAGATGATGAAGAAAACAGATATCAGGAAGTAGAGGTAGGGTTCTAGATTGTTCCAGCCAAAGTTCGACTCTGCCTGCTCCACGTCCAGGCCAGGCTCAAACCTGGTCAGCAGGGTTGTTAGGGCACTGAAGTTCTCCCACGCCTGGAGAGGAGGAGGAGGAGGAGGAGGAAGAGGAGGAAGAAGATCAGAGATCAAAGGAGAGTTTAAATTATGAAAGGAAGAGATGAGAGAAGAGTGTAATGTTAGTTTTAAAGAGAGGAGAGGAGAGGAGAGGAGAGGAGAGGGTGTAATGTTAGCTGAGCTGTACCTTGCTGCTCTGGAAGATGCGTAGCGTGCAGATCACCATGGAGATGAAGGAGAGGTAGAAGACGAGGAGTGGGATGAAGAAGGCAAACAGGTCAACAGTCAGATTACTGATGATGAAGAAGAAGATGAGCGCGTTGACGTGGTGTGTGGGGATCACCGTGCTCAGCCATTGGACGCCGGCGCGAGACGCCCAATCAATGAGCTGATCCTTCACCTCCATGACCGCAGTGATAGGGTACTGCAACACCTGGAGATGGGGAGGAGGGGTGAGGGAGGGAGGGGTGAGGGAGTAATGGTTAGGGAGGGTGGGGTGAGGGTGGAGTAGGGATGGGGAAGGAAGGGAGGGAGGAGAGGGGAGAAGGGGTGAGGGAGGGAGGGGTGAGTATTTGAACCAATATTTGAAGAGGTGTTAGCTGATTGGGTGTGATGTCATACTAACCAGGAAGTGTCGTCTGGTGTCCATCAACATGTCACTCCGACCCATCCCCCACACTCCCTTCTGAGGCTTCTTGGGGACCAGGCCACTCTGCTAATGTACAAACACACACACACACACCAGGAACACACACACACCTCTTTACTCAAAAAGGTCCAAAGTCGTGAACTATACAGGGAAGAGGATGTGATTTAGGATGCTGACTAGCTGTAGTTTCATTTAGGATGCTGACTAGCTGTAGTTTCATTAAGGATGCTGACTAGCTGTAGTTTCATTAAGGATGCTGACTAGCTGTAGTTTCATTAAGGATGCTGACTAGCTGTAGTTTCATTAAGGATGCTGACTAGCTGTAGTTTCATTTAGGATGCTGACTAGCTGTAGTTTCATTTAGGATGCTGACTAGCTGTAGTTTCATTAAGGATGCTGACTAGCTGTAGTTTCATTAAGGATGCTGACTAGCTGTAGTTTCATTTAGGATGCTGACTAGCTGTAGTTTCATTTAGGATGCTGACTAGCTGTAGTTTCATTTAGGATGCTGACTAGCTGTAGTTTCATTTAGGATGCTGACTAGCTGTAGTTTCATTTAGGATGCTGACTAGCTGTAGTTTCATTTAGGATGCTGACTAGCTGTAGTTTCATTTAGGATGCTGACTAGCTGTAGTTTCATTTAGGATGCTGACTAGCTGTAGTTTCATTTAGGATGCTGACTAGCTGTAGTTTCATTAAGGATGCTGACTAGCTGTAGTTTCATTAAGGATGCTGACTAGCTGTAGTTTCATTTAGGATGCTGACTAGCTGTAGTTTCATTAAGGATGCTGACTAGCTGTAGTTTCATTTAGGATGCTGACTAGCTGTAGTTTCATTAAGGATGCTGACTAGCTGTAGTTTCATTAAGGATGCTGACTAGCTGTAGTTTCATTAAGGATGCTGACTAGCTGTAGTTTCATTAAGGATGCTGACTAGCTGTAGTTTCATTCAGGATGCTGACTAGCTGTAGTTTCATTAAGGATGCTGACTAGCTGTAGTTTCATGTGTGTGCTGTACCTTCTCTCCAGAGGTTTGTGCAGGGCCCTGGCTCTGGGGCTTGGGTGTGTCCTGTTTCTGTGTAGAACCGGCACTGGGGGCCATGCCCTGGGCATACCTCTTAGTGATCTCCACAAAGTCATCCAGATCCACATACTGACCAGCTATATAGAGAGAGGGGGGAGAGGGAGGAGAGGGGAGAAAGGAGAGAGAGAGAGAGAGAGAGAGAGAGAGAGAGAGAGAGAGAGGAGATGGAGAGGTGAGAGGGAGGAAAGGGGAGGGGAGAGGAAAGAGATAGAAAGGGAGATAGAGAGAGGGATGAGAGGAAGAAGGAGAGAGGTGTAGAGGGCGACATGGAAAGAGCGAGAGAGAAAGGAAGAGAGAGAGAGAGCGATGAAGAGATAGAGATGAGTCATTAAATCTTCACTTCTCTCTCCTTGAGAATACAACAGCCACACACTTACTCTCGCCAGTGACCATGTTCTCCAGGACTTTCTGGGTTTGGTCCGTGGTGGCGCCACCTGTTGGCCAACATTACAGAGTCACTTACACTTAAAGGTGCAACACAGAATGTTCCAGAAAACATAGTGGAATGTTTTAATAATATTTTAGCAGCATACAACATGTGTTTTGAATGCAGCCTAGTGCTGTTGCAATTCACTTAGTTACCACGTGGTGGCGCCACCTGTTGGCCAAGATTACAGAGTCACTTACACTTAAAGAAAAAAATAATGTGCTGCACCTTTAAATAAATGCCATTTGACATTTTTATACAGATAGTCTACAGACGGTCAAACAGCCCTGCAAAACTCATCACAATATCAACTAGTTCCCACAGATCAAGTAACAGGGGGTTGCTGAAACTGTAGAGCGCAAGGTTCAGTGTGTGTGTGTGTGTGTCTATGTCCAGGTGTGTGTGTCTATGTCCAGGTGTGTGTGTCTATGTCCAGGTGTGTGTGTCTATGTCCAGGTGTGTGTGTCTATGTCCAGGTGTGTGTGTCTATGTCCAGGTGTGTGTGTCTATTTCCAGCTGTGTGTGTCTATGTCCAGGTGTGTGTCTATTTCCAGGTATGTGTGTCTATTTCCAGGTGTGTGTGTGTGTGTGTGCGCCCAGGTGTGTGTGTGGGTATGTGTGCGTCCGTCCAGGTGTGTATTTATATGTGTGTATGTGCATCCAGGTGTGTGTATCCAGTTGTGTGTGTGTGTCTATGTCCAGGTGTGTGTGTGTGTGTGCGTCCAGGTGTGTGTGTGTCTATGTCCAGGTGTGTGTGTGACACACAGGTGTGTGTGTGTCTATGTCCTGGTGTGTGTGTCGTACCGTGCACAGCGTTGACCTGTCCAACGTTCTCCAGCATCTCAGACACTGCCATCTTCTTCTTCCTGTCAGGGTTCAGCTTCCTGAACATCATCATGGCTGCCTTCCGGACCGTCTGCTCAAACCTGCTCTCTGTGGACAGCTGACGCACCTCCTCCTCATTATCCTCACTGATACCTGGGGGGTTCCCACACACACACAGGTAGAGTAAACACACACACACACACACACACACACACACACACAGGTAGAGTAAACACACACACACACAGGTAGAGTAAACACACACACACAGGTAGAGTAAACACACACACACACACACACAGGTAGAGTAAACACACACACACACACAGGTAGAGTAAACACACACACACACACACACACACACACAGGTGGAGTAAACACACACACACACACACACAGGTAGAGTAAACACACACACACACACAGGTAGAGTAAACACACACAGGTAGAGTAAACACACACAGGTAGAGTAAACACACACACACACACACAGGTAGAGTAAACACACACACACACAGGTAGAGTAAACACACACAGGTAGAGTAAACACACACACACACACACACACACACACACACAGGTAGAGTAAACACACACACACACACACACACACACACAGGTAGAGTCAACACACACAGGTAGAGTAAACACACACACACACAGGTAGAGTAAACACACACACAGGTAGAGTAACCACACACACACACACACACACACACACACACACACACACACACACACGTAGAGTAAACACACACAGGTAGAGTAAACACACACACACAGGTAGAGTAAACACACACACACACACACACACACACACACACAGGTAGAGTAACAACACACACACACACACACACACACACACAGGTAGAGTAAACACACACACACACACAGGTAGAGTAAACACACACACACACACACACACAGGTAGAGTAAACACACACACACACACACACACACACACACAGGTAGAGTAAACCACACACACACACACACACACACAGGTAGAGTAACCACACACACACACACACACACACACACACACACACACACACACACACACACACACACACACACACACAGGTAGAGTAAACACACACACACAGGTAGAGTAAACACACACACACACACACAGGTAGAGTAACCACACACACACACACACACACACACACACACACACACACACACACACACACACACACACACACACACACACACACAGGTAGAGTAAACACACACACACACAGGTAGAGTAAACACACACACACACACACACAGGAAGAGTAAATACACACAGGTAGAGTAAACACACACAGGCATGTAAACCACAGGAGGCTGGTGAATTGGCTCGCGGTTGTAGAGGAATCAGTGTAATTGTATCCAATACATCAAAGACATGGTTTCCATGGTTTCCAGTTATTTGATGCCATTCCATCCCCTTCGTTCCAGACATTATTATGAGCCTGTCTCCCCTTCAGCAGCGTCCTATGATACACGCACACACACAGGTACGTAAACACACACACACACACACACATGCACACAAGTATTTAAACACACAGGTATGTAAACACACACACACACACACACGAGGGAACCAGTGATTTACATAGGGTGGTATTCAGGACATGGGTAACCAGTGAACTACATAGGGTGGTATTCAGGACGTGGGTAACCATAGAGTAGTATTCAGGACGTGGGTAACCATAGGGTGGTATTCAGGCCGTGGGTAACCAGTGATCTACATAGGGTTGTATTCAGGACGTGGGTAACCAGTGATTACATAGGGTGGTATTCATTACGTGGGTAACCAGAGATCTACATAGCGTGGTATTCAGGACGTGGGTAACCATAGAGTAGTATTCAGGACGTGGGTAACCATATGGTGGTATTCAGGCCGCGGGTAACCAGTGAACTACACAGGGTGGTATTCAGGACGTGGGTAACCATAGAGTAGTATTCAGGACGTGGGTAACCATAGGGTGGTATTCAGGACGTGGGTAACCATAGAGTAGTATTCAGGACGTGGGTAACCATAGAGTAGTATCCAGGACGTGGGTAACCATAGAGTAGTTTTCAGGACGTGGGTAACCATAGAGTAGTATTCAGGACGTGGGTAACCATAGAGTAGTATTCAGGACGTGGGTAACCATAGAGTAGTTTTCAGGACGTGGGTAACCATAGAGTAGCATCCAGGACGTGGGTAACCATAGAGTAGTATTCAGGACGTGGGTAACCATAGAGTAGTTTTCAGGACGTGGGTAACCATAGGGTGGTATTCAGGACGTGGGTAACCATAGAGTAGTATTCAGGACGTGGGTAACCATAGGGTGGTATTCAGGACGTGGGTAACCATAGAGTAGTATTCAGGACGTGGGTAACCATAGGGTGGTATTCAGGACGTGGGTAACCATAGGGTGGTATTCAGGACGTAGGTAACCATAGGGTGGTATTCAGGACGTGGGTAACCATAGAGTAGTATTCAGGACGTGGGTAACCATAGAGTAGTATTCAGGACGTGGGTAACCATAGGGTGGTATTCAGGCCGCGGGTAACCAGTGAACTACACAGGGTGGTATTCAGGACGTGGGTAACCATAGAGTAGTTTTCAGGACGTGGGTAACCATAGAGTAGTTTTCAGGACGTGGGTAACCATAGAGTAGTTTTCAGGACGTGGGTAACCATAGAGTAGTATTCAGGACGTGGGTAACCATAGAGTAGTTTTCAGGACGTGGGTAACCATAGGGTGGTATTCAGGACGTGGGTAACCATAGAGGAGTTTTCAGGACGTGGGTAACCATAGGGTGGTATTCAGGACGTGGGTAACCATAGAGTAGTATTCAGGACGTGGGTAACCATAGAGTAGTTTTCAATGTCACCATTATTAGTCAGTTGTACAACCAAATGCCTTCAACCGAAATGTGTCTTCCGCATTTAACCCAACCCCTCTGAATCAGAGAGGTGCGGGGGGGCTGCCTTTAATCGACATCCATGTCTTCGGCGCCCGGGGAACAGTGGGTTAACTGCCTTGTTCAGGGGCAGAACAACAGATTTTTTCCTTGTCAGCTCGGGGATTCAAACTTGCAACCTTGCAACTTGCAACCTGTAACCTTCCGGTTACAAGTCCAAGGCTCTAACCACTAGGCTACCTGCCGCCCCGGTTTTCAGGACATGGGTAACCATAGGGTGGTATTCAGGACGTGGGTAACCAGTGATCTACATAGGGTGGTATTCAGGACATGGGTAACCATAGAGTAGTATTCAGGATGTGGGTAACCATAGAGTAGTTTTCAGGACGTGGGTAACCAGAGGGTGGTATTCAGGATGTGGGTAACCATAGAGTAGTTTTCAGGACATGGGTAACCATAGGGTGGTATTCAGGACGTGGGTAACCATAGGGTGGTATTCAGGACGTGGGTAACCATAGAGTAGTTTTCAGGACATGGGTAGCCTTAGGGTGGTATTCAGGACGTGGGTAACCGTAGAGTAGTTTTCAGGACATGGGTAACCCTGGGGTGGTATTCAGGACGTGGGTAACCACAGGGTGGTTATCAGGACGTGGGTAACCATAGAGTAGTTTTCAGGACATGGGTAACCATAGGGTGGTATTCAGGACGTGGGTAACCACAGCGTGGTATTCAGGACGTGGGTAACCACAGGGTGGTATTCAGGCCGTGGGTAACCAGTGAACTACACAGGGTGGTATTCAGGACATGGGTAACCATAGAGTGGTATTCAGGACGTGGGTAACCACAGGGTGGTATTCAGGCCGTGGGTAACCAGTGAACTACACAGGGTGGTATTCAGGCCGTGGGTAACCAGTGAACTACACAGGGTGGTATTCAGGCCGTGGGTAACCAGTGAACTACACAGGGTGGTATTCAGGCCGTGGGTAACCAGTGAACTACACAGGGTGGTATTCAGGCCGTGGGTAACCACAGGGTGGTATTCAGGCCGTGGGTAACCAGTGAACTACACAGGGTGGTATTCAGGACGTGTGGTATTCAGGCCGTGGGTAACCACAGGGTGGTATTCAGGCCGTGGGTAACCACAGGGTGGTATTCAGGCCGTGGGTAACCACAGGGTGGTATTCAGGCCGTGGGTAACCAGTGAACTACACAGGGTGGTATTCAGGCCGTGGGTAACCAGTGAACTACACAGGGTGGTATTCAGTCCGTGGGTAACCAGTGAACTACACAGGGTGGTATTCAGGCCGTGGGTAACCAGTGAACTACACAGGTTGGTATTCAGGCCGTGGGTAACCAGTGAACTACACAGGGTGGTATTCAGGCCGTGGGTAACCACAGGGTGGTATTTGTGTCCTCCTCTACCTTTCCTCTGGATCCAGCAGCGCTGTAGAAGGCGGGCTGCACTCTTACGTCCCTGCTTAGCGGCCTGCACCAGCCAATCCACCGCCAGGCGGTTATTAAGCTCCGCCTCCTTCTCCTCAGCCAACCCCAGGTAGTATCTGCCCAGCTAAAGGAGGAGACATGTTAGTTACAGTAATACACCTACAACTGGAGCCAAGCCTACAGACATGTTATTTACCGTAATACACCTACAACTGGAGCCAACCCTACAGACATGTTAGTTACCGTAATACACCTACAACTGGAGCCAACCCTACAGACATGTTAGTTACTGTAATACACCTACAACTGGAGCCAACCTTATAGACATGTTAGTTACCGTAATACACCTACAACTGGAGCCAACCCTACAGACATGTTAGTTACCGTAATACACCTACAACTGGAGCCAACCCTACAGACATGTTAGTTACTGTAATACACCTACAACTGGAGCCAACCTTATAGACATGTTAGTTACTGTAATACACATACAACTGGAGCCAACCTTATAGACATGTTAGTTACCGTAATACACCTACAACTGGAGCCAACCCTACAGACATGTTAGTTACCGTAATACACCTACAACTGGAGCCAACCTTATAGACATGTTAGTTACTGTAATATACATACAACTGGAGCCATCCCCAGGTAGGGACGTCCTACATTACCCAGCATGCCTGTGAACTACAGAAGCCCTGTCAGAACTACCCAGACTTCTTCCTACATTACCGAGCATGCCTAGAGACAGATTAAGTGAAAGACATTTTCCAATCTTAAATTTCACTGCTCAACCCCTCTCTCCGTCTGTCCCTCCCTCCCGCCACTCCCTCTCTCCCATAACTGCATGCCTGTATGTGTGTGTGTGAGACACTGTCACAGTGGGGTGTGTGTATGATCTGAGCGCTGGCCAGGACAGACGTTCTCACTAACTAGAACCCAGCACTCAGGAATTTACCCTTTTAGAACCGAGGCTGCTACTCAGATCATCTTTCACTGGTGTGAGTGAGTGTGTCTGTGTGTGTGTGTATATGTGTGTGTGTGTGTGTGTGAGGGTGTGTGTGTTACATTCAGAGCATGGGCTCTGAATCTTCCAGAAGGCTGAGTATACACGCAGTCATGATCAGACCTCCAGCGAGCATTATGACATCACTGTGTTCACTCACACTGGTCTGTGCTCTGGCATCTCCAGATGTGGCCTTCTCCTCCATCTCCTCAAACGACAAGTCCTCCTCAGGATCCTCATCTGTAGCAGAGGAGACAAGAGGAGAGACATAGGAGAGGAGAGATAGAGGTGAGGAGAGACAGAGGAGAGATAGAGGAGAGGAGAGACAGAGGTGAGGAGAGACAGAAGAGGAGTGATAGAGGAGAGGAGTGATAGAGGAGAGGAGAGACGGAGGAGAGGAGAGACAGAAGAGGAGTGATAGAGGAGAGGAGTGATAGAGGAGAGGAGAGACAGAGAGGAGAGGAGAGACAGAGAGGAGAGACAGAGAGGAGAGACAGAGAGGAGAGGAGAGACAGAGCAGAGGAGAGAGAGCAGAGGAGAGACAGAGCAGAGGAGAGACAGAGCAGAGGAGAGACAGAGCAGAGGAGAGAGAGGAGAGACAGAGGAGAGGACAGACAGGAGAGATAGAGGAGAGACAGAGGAGAGGAGAGATAGAGGAGAGGAGAGAGGAGAGGAGAGACAGAGAGGAGAGACAGAGAGGAGAGGAGAGACAGAGCAGAGGAGAGACAGAGCAGAGGAGAGAGAGGAGAGACAGAGGAGAGGAGAGACAGAGGAGAGAAGATTAATAAAAGCTGTATTATTTTGAGTTGATGAACAGTATGGACTTCTTGCTCTGTGTTGTCAGTGTTCTAGCCGGCTACCACCTGGTACTGAACCCTGCACCTTAGAGACTGTTGTAGACAGCTACCACCTGGTACTGAACCCTGCACCTTAGAGACTGTTGTAGACAGCTACCACCTGGTACTGTACTCTGCACCTTAGAGACTGTTATAGACAGCTACCACCTGGTACTGAACCCTGCACCTTAGAGACTGTTATAGACAGCTACCACCTGGTACTGTACTCTGCACCTTAGAGACTATTGTAGACGGCTACCACCTGGTACTGTACCCTGCACCTTAGAGACTGTTGTAGACAGCTACCACCTGGTACTGAACCCTGCACCTTAGAGACTGTTGTAGACAGCTACCACCTGGTACTGTACCCTGCACCTTAGAGACTGTTGTAGACAGCTACCACCTGGTACTGAACCCTGCACCTTAGAGACTGTTGTAGACAGCTACCACCTGGTACTGTACCCTGCACCTTAGAGACTGTTGTAGACAGCTACCACCTGGTACTGAACCCTGCACCTTAGAGACTGTTGTAGCCAGCTACCACCTGGTACTGAACCCTGCACCTTAGAGACTGTTATAGACAGCTACCACCTGGTACTGACCCCTGCACCTTAGAGACTGTTGTAGACAGCTACCACCTGGTACTGAACCCTGCACCTTAGAGACTGTTGTAGACAGCTACCACCTGGTACTGAACCCTGCACCTTAGAGACTGTTGTAGACAGCTACCACCTGGTACTGAACCCTGCACCTTAGAGACTGTTGCCTTATGTACATAGAGTCATTGAACACTGGTCACTTTAATATTGTTTACATACTGTTTTATTTATACTGTATTCTAGTCAAGGCTCATCCTATATATCTACTGCTGTACACACCTTTTCTATTTATCTACTGACCATACTGTCTATACACACCAATATTTTATATATATATATATAACCCTACTGACCATACTGTCTATACACACCATTATGTTATGTATATATAACCCTACTGACCATACTGTCTATACACACCATTATGTTATATATATAACCCTACTGACCATACTGTCTATACACACCATTATGTTATATATATAACCCTACTGACCATACTGTCTATACACACCATTATGTTATATATATAACCCTACTGACCATACTGTCTATACACACCATTATGTTATATATATATAACCCTACTGACCATACTGTCTATACACACCATTATGTTATATATATATATATAACCCTACTGACCACACTGTCTATACACACCATTATGTTATATATATAACCCTACTGACCATACTGTCTATACACACCAATATTTTATATTTATATATATATATATATATATATATAACCCTACTGACCATACTGTCTATACACACCATTATGTTATATATTATATATAACCCTACTGACCATACTGTCTATACACACCGTTATGTTATATATATAACCCTACTGACCATACTGTCTATACACACCATTATGTTATGTATATATAACCCTACTGACCATACTGCCTATACACACCATTATGTTATATATATATAACCCTACTGACCATACTGTCTGTACACACCATTATGTTATATATATATAACCCTACTGACCATACTGTCTATACACACCATTATGTTATATATATATATATATATATAACCCTACTGACCATACTGTCTATACACACCATTATGTTATGTATATATAACCCTACTGACCATACTGTCTGTATACACCATTATGTTATATATATAACCCTACTGACCATACTGTCTATACACACCATTATGTTATATATATATATATATAACCCTACTGACCATACTGTCTATACACACCATTATGTTATGTATATATAACCCTACTGACCATACTGTCTGTATACACCATTATGTTATATATATAACCCTACTGACCATACTGTCTATACACACCATTATGTTATATATATATATATAACCCTACTGATCATACTGTCTATACACACCATTATGTTATATATATATAACCCTACTGACCATACTGTCTAAACACACCATTATGTTATATATATAACCCTACTGACCATACTGTCTATACACACCATTATGTTATATATATAACCCTACTGACCATACTGTCTATACACACCATTATGTTATATATATATATATATAACCCTACTGACCATACTGTCTATACACACCATTATGCTATATATATATAACCCTACTGACCATACTGTCTAAACACACCATTATGTTATATATATAACCCTACTGACCATACTGTCTATACACACCATTATGTTATATATATATAACCCTACTGACCATACTGTCTATACACACCATTATGTTATGTATATATATATATAACCCTACTGACCATACTGTCTATACACACCATTATGTTATATATATATAACCCTACTGACCATACTGTCTATACACACCATTATGTTATGTATATATATATATAACCCTACTGACCATACTGTCTATACACACCATTATGTTATATATATATAACCCTACTGACCATACTGTCTGTACACACCATTATGTTATATATATATATAACCCTACTGACCATACTGTCTGTACACACCATTATGTTATATATATAACCCTACTGACCATACTGTCTATACACACCATTATGTTATGTATATATATATATAACCCTACTGACCATACTGTCTATACACACCATTATGTTATATATATATATATAACCCTACTGACCATACTGTCTAAACACACCATTATGTTATATATATATATATATAAATAACCCTACTGACCATACTGTCTATACACACCATTATGTTATATATATATATATATATATATATAAATAACCCTACTGACCATACTGTCTATACACACCATTATGTTATGTATATATAACCCTACTGACCATACTGTCTATACACACCATTATGTTATATATATATATATAACCCTACTGACCATACTGTCTATACACACCATTATGTTATATATATATAAATAACCCTACTGACCATACTGTCTATACACACCATTATGTTATGTATATATATATATAACCCTACTGACCATACTGTCTATACACACCATTATGTTATATATATATATATAACCCTACTGACCATACTGTCTAAACACACCATTATGTTATATATATATATATATATATAAATAACCCTACTGACCATACTGTCTATACACACCATTATGTTATATATATATATATATATATATAAATAACCCTACTGACCATACTGTCTATACACACCATTATGTTATGTATATATAACCCTACTGACCATACTGTCTATACACACCATTATGTTATATATATATATATAACCCTACTGACCATACTGTCTATACACACCATTATGTTATATATATATAAATAACCCTACTGACCATACTGTCTATACACACCATTATGTTATATATAAATAACCCTACTGACCATACTGTCTATACACACCATTATGTTATATATATATATATAACCCTACTGACCATACTGTCTATACACACCATTATGTTATATATATATATATATATATATAACCCTACTGACCATACTGTCTATACACACCATTATGTTATATATATAACCCTACTGACCATACTGTCTGTATACACCATTATGTTATATATATAACCCTACTGACCATACTGTCTATACACACCATTATGTTATATATATATATATATATATATATATATATATATATATATATATATATATAAATAACCCTACTGACCATACTGTCTATACACACCATTATGTTATGTATATATAACCCTACTGACCATACTGTCTGTACACACCATTATGTTATATATATATAACCCTACTGACCATACTGTCTGTACACACCATTATGTTATATATATGACCCTACTGACCATACTGTCTATACACACCATTATGTTATATATATAACCCTACTGACCATACTGTCTGTACACACCATTATGTTATATATATATAACCCTACTGACCATACTGTCTATACACACCATTATGTTATATATATATATATAACCCTACTGACCATACTGTCTATACACACCATTATGTTATATATATGACCCTACTGACCATACTGTCTATACACACCATTATGTTATGTATATATAACCCTACTGACCATACTGTCTATACACACCATTATGTTATATATATGACCCTACTGACCATACTGTCTATACACACCATTATGTTATGTATATATAACCCTACTGACCATACTGTCTATACACACCATTATGTTATGTATATATAACCCTACTGACCATACTGCCTATACACACCATTATGTTATATATATATAACCCTACTGACCATACTGTCTATACACACCATTATGTTATATATGTAACACACCTGTCTTCACCTGAAATAATGTTGCCCAGCACCTTCCTGCCTTTAGCTTCGAGACACCTTCATTCATCACGTCATAACACCATATATAGCCTACATAATGTTGTCATTACACATGACGTAGTTTGACGTGACATGTAATGACAGTTTCTGAACGTCTCGTCGTTTAAGCCAGCCTTAAACAACACTGTGTGGGTCAGGGACTCTCTTTAAGGACCCGGGAGAGAAAACATGTCCCCATGTCACCCAGGGTGTCTCAATATCCCCTTGCTCAGACATCAATCAGACCTGGCCAAGGAGGCAGCAGGCTGCGTCTCCAATAACCTCTAGTGGCTTCCTCCTGTCGGCTGCGTCTCCAATAACCTCTAGTGGCTTCCTCCTCTCGGCTGCGTCTCCAATAACCTCTAGTGGCTTCCTCCTCTCGGCTGCGTCTCCAATAACCTCTAGTGGCTTCCTCCTGTCGGCTGCATCTCAATAATCTCTAGTGGCTTCCTCCCCTCGGCTGCATCTCAATAACCTCTAGTGGCTTCCTCCTGTCGGCTGCATCTCAATAACCTCTAGTGGCTTCCTCCTGTCGGCTGCATCTCAATAACCTCTAGTGGCTTCCTCCTGTCGGCTGCATCTCAATAACCTCTAGTGGCTTCCTCCTGTTGGCTGCATCTCAATAACCTCTAGTGGCTTCCTCCTGTCGGCTGCATCTCAATAACCTCTAGTGGCTTCCTCCTCTCAGCTGCATCTCCAATAACCTCTAGTGGCTTCCTCCTGTCGGCTGCATCTCAATAACCTCTAGTGGCTTCCTCCTGTCTGCTGCATCTCAATAACCTCTAGTGGCTTCCTCCTCTCGGCTGCATCTCAATAACCTCTAGTGGCTTCCTCCTGTCGGCTGCATCTCAATAACCTCTAGTGGCTTCCTCCTGTCGGCTGCATCTCAATAACCTCTAGTGGCTTCCTCCTCTCGGCTGCATCTCAATAACCTCTAGTGGCTTCCTCCTGTCTGCTGCATCTCAATAACCTCTAGTGGCTTCCTCCTCTCGGCTGCATCTCAATAACCTCTAGTGGCTTCCTCCCCTCGGCTGCATCTCAATAACCTCTAGTGGCTTCCTCCTCTCAGCTGCATCTCAATAACCTCTAGTGGCTTCCTCCTGTCTGCTGCATCTCAATAACCTCTAGTGGCTTCCTCCTGTCGGCTGCATCTCAATAACCTCTAGTGGCTTCCTCCTGTCGGCTGCATCTCAATAACCTCTAGTGGCTTCCTCCTGTCTGCTGCATCTCAATAACCTCTAGTGGCTTCCTCCTCTCGGCTGCATCTCCAATAACCTCTAGTGGCTTCCTCCTGTCGGCTGCATCTCAATAACCTCTAGTGGCTTCCTCCTGTCGGCTGCATCTCAATAACCTCTAGTGGCTTCCTCCTGTCGGCTGCATCTCAATAACCTCTAGTGGCTTCCTCCTGTCGGCTGCATCTCAATAACCTCTAGTGGCTTCCTCCTGTCGGCTGCATCTCAATAACCTCTAGTGGCTTCCTCCTCTCAGCTGCATCTCCAATAACCTCTAGTGGCTTCCTCCTGTCTGCTGCATCTCAATAACCTCTAGTGGCTTCCTCCTCTCGGCTGCATCTCAATAACCTCTAGTGGCTTCCTCCTGTCTGCTGCATCTCAATAACCTCTAGTGGCTTCCTCCTGTCTGCTGCATCTCAATAACCTCTAGTGGCTTCCTCCTCTCGGCTGCATCTCAATAACCTCTAGTGGCTTCCTCCTCTCAGCTGCATCTCAATAACCTCTAGTGGCTTCCTCCTGTCTGCTGCATCTCAATAACCTCTAGTGGCTTCCTCCCCTCGGCTGCATCTCAATAACCTCTAGTGGCTTCCTCCTCTCAGCTGCATCTCAATAACCTCTAGTGGCTTCCTCCTGTCTGCTGCATCTCAATAACCTCTAGTGGCTTCCTCCTTTCGGCTGAATCTCAAAAACTTCTACCTTTTAAATGTCAGATTTTAGTAATTTAGCTGACACTGTAATCCAGAGCAATTTACAGGAGCAATTAGGGTCAAGTGCCTTGCTCAAGGGCACTTTGGCCAATTTTTCACCTAGTTGGCTCGGGGGATTTGAACCAGCATTTCAGCGAGGCAACAGCCAATCAGGGCGGAGGACAGCTCTCACTTTGACATAAAGGCCAACGACCAAACTCCCTTCATGCATACTGTTTGGAAGATTGACCCACGATGGATGATGTCAGAGACTTGGTAGCTAGCTTTATGGCCAAAGTCTGAACGGCAGGATACTACCCCCCCCCCTCGTCTGTCTCTCTCTCTCTCTCCTTCCTTACCTTCCTCACCCGCTTCAGCCTCCTCCAGCTCAGCTTTCTTCAGTCTTTCCTGCATCACCACACGTTTAGCCAGGTCCGCAAAGCCCCGACGTCGGGGGGCAGGAGAGGACGAGGGGGCAAGAGAGGTGGAGGGGGCCGCAAAGCCCCAACGGCAGGGGGCAGGAGAGGACGAGGGGGTAGAGGTAGAGGCAGACGGGGTGGAGGTGGTGGCAGTGGATGAATGAAAGGATGATTTTGGGGTGATGGGGAGAGGAGAAGAAGGTGAGGAAGTGGATGAAGGGACGGAGTGAGGACGAGAGGAAGTGGACGGAGGAGGAGGAGGAGGAGAACGAGAGGCTGACGACGGGGTGAATTTGGGGGAGTCTGAGGGAGTCGAGGTGAGGGAGGGTTGGGAGGCAGGGGGGAGGCGGGAGGGAGAACCCAGTGGGATGAGGGGGGTGGAAGGGGGGAAGGGGGAGGGAGGTGGGGGGAGATCCATGTCCATCTCACCTGTAACGTCACAAGAGAAGATAAGAGATGTTAAGATGATTACAGGACATGGACAGATGATGCTGTAGTCATTACAGGACATGGACAGATGATGCTGTAGTCATTACAGGACATGGACAGATGATGTTGTAGTCATTACAGGACATGGACAGATGATGCTGTAGTCATTACAGGACATGGACAGATGATGCTGTAGTCATTACAGGACATGGACAGATGATGCTGTAGTCATTACAGGACATGGACAGATGATGCTGTAGTCATTACAGGACATGGACAGATGATGTTGTAGTCATTACAGGACATGTACAGATGATGCTGTAGTCATTACAGGACATGGACAGATGATGCTGTAGTCATTACAGGACATGGACAGATGATGCTGTAGTCATTACAGGACATGGACAGATGATGCTGTAGTCATTACAGGACATGGACAGATGATGTTGTAGTCATTACAGGACATGGACAGATGATGCTGTAGTCATTACAGGACATGTACAGATGATGATGTCGTCATTACAGGACATGGACAGATGATGTTGTAGTCATTACAGGACATGGACAGATGATGTTGTAGTCATTACAGGACATGGACAGATGATGTTGTAGTCATTACAGGACATGTACAGATGATGATGTCGTCATTACAGGACATGGACAGATGATGATGTAGTCATTACAGGACATGTACAGATGATGATGTCGTCATTACAGGACATGGACAGATGATGCTGTAGTCATTACAGGACATGGACAGATGATGATGTCATCATTACAGGGCATTGAAAGGAAAGTGAAGTTCAAAATATTACTGCTGTGCTACAGATGCCGTATCTTAATTTGATCATCCTGTTGTTGAAGGACTTTTCCTGCATAGCAATGCAAACATGTAGTGTATTCGAGGTTCAAAAAGATTTCTAACGTTTGTAATTTCCACTTAAAATTTTGGGGACGGTTTGGCGCACTCTAGTGACTCGTTGTGGCGGACCGGGGCCTGCAAGCTAACTTCAGTGGTCAGTCGATCGGTGTTTCCACAGACACATTGGAGCGGCTGGCTTCCGAGTTAAGCGAGCAGTGTGTTAAGAAGCAGTGTGGCTTGGCGGGTCATGTTTCGGAGGGAAGCATGTCTTTGCCTCTCCCGAGCCCGTTGGGGAGTTGCATCGACGAAACACGACCGTTACTAAAAAATACTAATATAAAAAATGCACATTAATATTCATCCACATGACAATTCACATCTTCCTGTTGCTGCAGGATTTTTGCCTGCTGTGTGAAACTGGCTCAAATGAAGAAAACGGCATCTGTATCATGCATTCATCATTCTAACGCAGCAACTCTTTTATCCTTCATGAGGTAGATCTGATATCATCACATAGAATATGGAAGGATGGGAATTTATCTTTGGCAACATTGCATACACATCACGAGAGACAACATGATGATAACAAGTGTTGATTCTGCATGCCCTTACAATGGCTGCCCACCGGAATGCTAGAAGACCAACCCACTGTTATTCTCAAACAGCTAGTAGACCAGTCGACTGTTAGTTTCTCAAACAGCTAGTAGACCAGTCCACTGTTATTCTCAAACAGCTAGTAGACCAGTCGACTGTTAGTTTCTCAAACAGCTAGTAGACCAGTCCACTGTTAGTTTCTCAAACAGCTAGTAGACCAGTCGACTGTTAGTTTCTCAAACAGCTAGTAGACCAGTCGACTGTTAGTTTCTCCAACAGCTAGTAGACCAGTCGACTGTTAGTTTCTCAAACAGCTAGTAGACCAGTCGACTGTTAGTTTCTCCAACAGCTAGTAGACCAGTCCACTGTTAGTTTCTAAAACTACTGTTTTTAGGGACCGTTTTTAATTTTTATTGTTTTGTTTAATCAAAGAGTTAAAACATACCATAGGCTACACAAGTAACATTCTAGCAATAGGATTAGGCTACAGCTGCTGCCGCAAAAACAATGAATAGGCTAACTCACCTGCCTGCGCAGGACATCAGGGATTTCCTGTGGCTCTCTTCCGACATTCAAGTACTCCAGTCACCAATTAACTCCCAACTCTTCTAAAGACAACAGTAGCTACGTTCCATTAACTTGACCACTGATTTTTTGTTGTTGTAGACATTTACTAAGTTTGCATAGAAAGTAGATGCGACAGCTGCCTGCCACAGTGTGTTTCCGTTGAACTATCTTGTGTCGATAAAAACAGCTGGACGTAATGACGTACAGCATTCATAGCGATACGGCCTCTGCAGAAGTCAGGGCGTTCGTACTTCTTGCGTTTAGTCGACCAGAGCAGAGCTGTTGAGCAGAGCTGTTGTGAAGTAAGTTGTCAACTAAGTTATTTTGTGTTTATTAAGGACCTTCCGCCCTCACCTACTGTCAATTAATTATGTCAATCTGGAGCTAACTCAAGCTGGCCAACTGAAGCTGGCTAACTGAAGCTGGCTAGCTTTATTAAACCCTGAGTATATCTAGCTGGCTAACTGAAGCTGGCTAACTGAAGCTGGCTAGCTTTATTAAACCCTGACTAGATCTAGCTGGCTAACTGAAGCTGGCTAGCTGTATTAAACCCTGACTAGATCTAGCTGGCTAACTGAAGCTGGCTAACTGTATTAAACCCTGACTAGATCTAGCTGGCTAACAGGGGATTTCTAACCTCTCCTAGGGGACCCTCCTGTATTTGAACTGTTCCAGAAATAGCACACCTGATTCAACTAGTCCACTAGTTATCAAGCCCTTGACTAGATGGATTTTGAGCTGGCTCAGGACTTCTAAAAAGCATGAACTGGTGCTCGCCCAACAACGTTAGTGGAGGGGATGACTAACGGAGAGTAAACTGTCTACAAAAAACAGAGAGGAAGTCCCATTCCCAAATGAAAAGGTAAACCTCACTATGTCTTAGTCTAGTTCAGGACTACAACAACATGGGGAACAGCTGGCGTCCAGGAGTGGTTTGAGAACCACTGTCTTAGATATCTGATCATCTAACAAAGTCTCTTATCTCACCTTCAAACACTGGGAACTCTGCACCAATAACAGAAAGGAAGCTAGGCCCTACATGTACCACCCCGCATCCTACACACACTGGGCCAGTGGGCCAAGCCACCCTACCCACCCTGGGCCAGTGGGCCAACCCACCCTACCCACCATGGGCCAGTGGGCCAACCCACCCTACCCACCATGGGCCAGTGGTCCAACCCACCCTACCCACCCTGGGCCAGTGGGCCAACCCACCCTACCCACCTGGGCCAGTGGGCCAACCCACCCTACCCACCCTGGGCCAGTGGTCCAACCCACCCTACCCACCCTGGGCCAGTGGGCCAACCCACCCTACCCACCCTGGGCCAGTGGGCCAACCCAGCCTTTCCTACCCTTGCCTAAAATATGCCCCCCCTCCCTGTGAGAGAAGGAGTTGCAGTGACACACAGACAGGCCCCCAAACTGCACCCAGTTTAGAATATGTTCACTTTGAGGTTTTAAAAATAAACCGTTACGAAATAATAAATTATCTAATTGTCAAAACAGCTGCGCTACAATACCGGACTGACACAGAATAACATATCCTACATAAAACTATTCAATGCAAAGCAATAGGCTACTGCATCGGGAAAACGTTCCATGTAAACCGGACTAAAACAAAACGTTTAGGCTACTTCGAATGTTTAATGGAATATTATTTTTTTGAAATAGTCTACTATGTGTTTTTAGATTGGTAGCCTACCGCGAAAACATACGAAAAACAAAACGCTTGTTTCGTTTTCACAACCTGTCTCACTTCTGTCAATCTGGAATAGCGCAACGCGCAACCGGTCCATCTCGTCAGTCCATCATGCCACCCGAATTAAGCTTTTTTTGAAACAAGTAGCCTAAAGGAAAAGTGACTTACTCATGATCCGAACGAACAGTTTTTACTCAAGACATAAAACGAAGTAGGCTTCTTCTCAGGTCAAACGTTTGGACAGAAGTCTTCGCAGCGGATCCATGTCACTCTCGAAAAGCGTGCGTCGCGAAACCAGAGAGCTCGGACAGCTGAGTCTTGACGTGCTTCCATTGGTCCAGGTGGCGCCCTCATGTACTCACCACAAATCAGGGCCGCTATAATGTAAGGGTTTACCGGGGCTGGAGCCGCTGGGCCCCCAGGCCTGTTGGACGCCCAAACGGCAGCGAATATAACAATGAAATATATACAGTAATATATTATATATGTAGTGTATATACACTGCCGGTCAAAAGTATTAGAACACCTACTCATTCAAGGGTTTTTCTTTATTTTTTTATTATTTTCTACATTGTAGAATAATAGTGAACACCTCAAAACTATTAAATAACACATATGGAATCATGTAGTAACCAAAAAATAATAATCAAAATATATTTTATATTTGAGATTCTTCAAATAGCCACCCTTTGCCTTGATGACAGCTTTGCAAAAATAAAATAAAAATGAAATATATACAGTATATATTATGTATGTAGTATATATATATATATTTATATATCTATATTTACACACAAATGTTTTACTTCATCTGCCAACCACAGAAGCACTCAGGAGCCCACTCTCCATGCAGGCAGGCAGCCTAATCATCAGATGGGGGAGGAGGTAGAGGGCCCACGTTGGTAACTGGGTGATTAACACACGTTGGTAACTGGGTGATTAACACATGTTAGTAACTGGGTGATTAACACACGTTGGTAACCGGGTGATTAACACACGTTGGTAACCGGGTGATTAACATACGTTGGTAACCGGGTGATTAACACACGTTGGTAACCGGGTGATTAACACACGTTGGTAACCGGGTGATTAACACACGTTGGTAACCGGGTGATTAACACACGTTGGTAACCGGGTGATTAACACACGTTGGTAACCTGGTGATTAACACACGTTGGTAACTGAGTGATTAACACACGTTGGTAACTGGGTGATTAACACACGTTGGTAACCGGGTGATTAACACACGTTGGTAACCGGGTGATTAACACACGTTGGTAACCGGGTGATTAACACACGTTGGTAACCGGGTGATTAACACACGTTGGTAACCGGGTGATTAACACACGTTGGTAACCGGGTGATTAACACACGTTGGTAACCGGGTGATTAACACACGTTGGTAACGGGTGATTAACACGTTGGTAACCGGGTGATTAACACACGTTGGTAACCGGGTGATTAACACACGTTGGTAACCGGGTGATTAACACACGTTGGTAACCGGGTGATTAACACACGTTGGTAACCGGGTGATTAACACACGATGGTAACCGGGTGATTAACACACGTTGGTAACCGGGTGATTAACACATTGGTAACCGGGTGATTAACACACGTTGGTAACTGGGTGATTAACACACGTTGGTAACTGAGTGGCCAAGTTACAGTTTTGACTTAAGTCTGCTTGAAAATCTATGGCAAGACTATTTGAAAAAAAATATTTGAAAAGAATTTTGAAAAGAAAAATAGGCAAATATTGCACAATACAGTTGTGCAAAGCTCATGAGACTCAACAGCTGTAATCGCCGCCAAATGTGTTTCTAACGTGTATTGACTCAAGGGAGAAAAAGAAGAAGATATCTAGAACCTTTAAGGGTTCTTCAGCTGTCCCCATAAGAGAACCTTTTGAATAATCCTTTTTGGTTCCAGATAGAACCCTTTATGGTTCCATGTAGAACCCTTTCTACAGAAGGTTCTACATGGAACCAAAAAGGGTTATACCTGGAACCCAAAAGGGTTATACCTGGAACCCAAAAGGGTTCTACATGGAACCAAAAAGGGTTCCACATGGAACCCAAAAGGGTTCTCCTATGGGAACCCTTTTAGAACCCTTTTTTCTACGTGTATTTATCTAATCAAGGTACATTAGTCTTTTATTTTCAATAAATGTTTTGAATTTTTCTTCCACTTTGACATTACACAGTATTGTGTGTAGATCGTTGACTAATTATTTTTTACAATTAAATAAAGGTTAATCTACTTTGTAACAGAATAAAATGTGAATAAATCCCAGGGGGGTGGAGACTTTCTGAAAACTGTATGTTTAGTGGACTTTACCAGATAGATGCTGTTCTCCGGTTTTAACTGTGAAGATTAGGAAACACACAAACTACACACATTCCTGTCTTGGCAGCAGCTAATGGGGATCCCTAATAAATACACATAACCTGTAAATAAAATACATGAACCTGTAAATAGAACACATGAATCTGTAAATAGAACACATGAACCTGTAAATAGAACACATGAACCTGTAAATAGAACACATGAACCTGTAAATAGAACACATGAACCTGTAAATAGAACACATGAACCTGTAAATAGAACACATGAACCTGTAAATAGAACACATGAACCTGTAAATAGAACACATGAACCTTTAAATAGAACACATGAACCTGTAAATAGAACACATGAACCTGTAAATAGAACACATGAACCTGTAAATAGAACACATGAACCTGTAAATAGAACACATGAACCTGTAAAAAGAACAAAGTATGATGGTAAAGTGTCCTTTGAGAATCTGCAGTGTTTCTGCTTTAGGAATCCGCTGTAATTGTTCACATTGGTGAAGTAGTCACCAGTGGTGCTGAAAAGACAGCGCCTGTCTCTGTTCTGGTCTGATATACCAACGCGTGTCTGTGTGTGTGTGTGTGTGTGTGTGTGTGTGTGTGTGTGTGTGCATCCCAAATGGAAACCTATTCCTTATACCTTGGTTAAAAGTAGTGCACTATATAGGGAATAGGGTGCTGTTTGAGACGCCGCTGCAGTAAAGAGTCATGTTGCTCCAGCCAGACCATTCAGCAGCATGGCATTAGAGACATCTTCAGGTAAAACATTTATTTTTTCCACATTTTAAAGGGGCAATCTGCAGTTCAAACAACGACTAAGGGGATCAACCCCGACACTGTAAACAGCTGAGGGAGGAACTTGGACTGATGTAACCTCTCTCTAATTCATACAGCGCTATGGATGCAAGAACTGACCATCCGTCAAAAAAGACAGTTTCAACCATGTTTTTGAGGCTCTGCAATGTTTGTTTGACAGTCGACTGTCCAGTCCAGGCCACACCAGGACAATCGATGGTCAAAACATCACTAGAAAAAAGGGAACCCAGAAACTAGCAACTGTTAAATATGTGGACATCCACAGTGCACGGACACACAACAGACACACGACACGGACAAACAACAGACACACGACAGAGAGGGTTTAGCAATCTGTTTTGTCCATTCCAGATGTGGGTCACTAGTTAATCCCTGATGTTTTGATGTCAGCCTATCAACAGACATTCTATTAGAGAGAGAGGGGGTGGGGGGGGATACAGAGAGGGATAGAGGGAGAAAGGGGGTAAGTAGAGTGGAAGAGATAGGGGGAGAGAGAGGAGAGAAGGAGGTGGGATGGGGGTGTCTGCTGACAGGGGTTTCTGAACTCCAGTCCTTCATCTCCAACTGGCTCCAGCTGTAACAGCCTCGTTCTCTCTCTCTCTCTCTCTCTCTCTCTCTCTCTCTCTCTCTCTCTCTCTCTCTCTCTCTCTCTCTCTCTCTCTCTCTCTCTCTCTCTCTCTCTCTCTCTCTCTCTCTCTCTCTCTCTCTCTCTCTCTCTCTGCCACCCTGGCTCCGATAGAAACTAGAGCACTACATCATCATTATCGTCCTCTCCTCCAATAGAGACGCATCAAAGTTCACGTCACACCAAAACACAGGTGCTCTGCAGCGCGAGACCGTCGACAACGGAGTAAAACGACTGGCCCATTTAACCAATCTAATCTCAAACCTTTTTACATCAACAGTCGTTGTTATTAATGTGAGTAGATAGGCTATAGATACGGTCGGAATCATGTCTGACTGCAGTAGGCAGTGGAACCGGGAGAACGAGCTGCCGGTCTACCTGGCAGGAACGATTACAACCGGGCCGAACCAACGGAAATCCTACGGGATGTTTTCCTCGGCGGATGGCGCCTGCGACAGTAAGACTGTAGACTGTGATAACTTTGCCGCGGGAAGAAGAGGAACCAGGACTCCCAGGAGCGTCAGCCGGGACAGGCTCCTCGACCACTCCGACGGCGACGTTCCTGAGACGGCCAGTGAGGTCCGGGGTGTCGGTTCTCTGGTCAGCTCACCCGGGGAGAGAGAGGATGTGAGACCGGGGGTGGAGATTGAGCACCCGGTAGGGAGGCAGTGCCACTCCGGTCAGGAGAATAGAAAGGTAAGGGGAAAACTGATTTTTCTCCACCATGTTCATAGTCCAGCTCTGATTAAAAGTAGGACAAACCGCTTGTGGAGGCTACACGTCCATGTGTAGCTTACTCTGTTCTGCATTGCAGTGACGTCAGCTAGGCTGTTCCTAAAATAGGCTACGCAGATTTCCTCCGCTGCCGATATCACCTGAACCGGTGACAGCCAGGTAGGCTATTGGGCTACGTGTGGTGATGAATTGAACAGCGCCGTTTTCACAGCTATCCCAGCTTCTGTCACAGACACACACACACACACACACACACTGAACCTCACGGCTGCTCTGACTGCACTGCACGCGAAGACAAACGGGAGGTACTGCAGCTTACCCGCCTCTGAGTTCACTGGCTGCGGGGAAAAGACAGAGAGCATGTCCGCTACTGACCACCAGGGGAATGGTATCCCCAACCTTGCGGTAAGACTCCCACCTGGCGGGGCTGGCAGCCGGACGGGGCTGTCTGGCTGTCTAGCGCGGAATAGCCATTGTGTTCGGTCGACCTACGTCGGCCTACGGCGCTGTTCATTTCAGCACCACATTCTTCCTAACCTGTCGCCGCTGGATGTTCCTAGGTAGACTATAGGCTTACAAAAGCCTATTTTCTGTCTTCTTATATTCAGTTCTACAGAGAAACAATGTCTGTAGCCGAGACTAAAGGCGCGCTGAGGTTGTTGAGGGCGACAGGGCGGTACTGCTGCCGCTACCAAGCTGTAGCCTAGGCTAGATAAATCCCTGCTCCTGATACCGTTGGCGGGGATTACATTCTTAGTGTCGCCCGGATGATAGCAAGCAGTTTGAGGAGAAGGCCCGTGTGATGTCTGCCCCTGGCCCACACTCTCCCACATTTCAGACAACCAGGCCGCATAATGCTAGACCCCAATCGCGGATATCATTTTGACCATTTCTGGCCGGAGACGTGTCACGTCAACGCGTCTGTTCTCTGCCTGTCTCTATCTGACATGGTTTAGTTGTTATCAGGGATTTACACTGAGTGACAATCTGACGTTGTATGTAGTGCTGCATGTTGGAAGGAGTAAGACAATAGTCTGGACTCTGGGGGAGAGAGAGAGAGAGACAGAAGTAGAGAGAGAGAGAGAGAGAGAGAGAGAGAGAGAGAGAGAGAGAGAGAGAGAGAGAGAGAGAGAGAGAGAGAGAGAGAGAGAGAGAGAGAGAGAGAGAGAGAGAGAGAGAGAGAGAGAGAGAGAGAGAGCAACATGGAAGACCGATTTGAGGTGTTCTTGTGGAGAGAGATGTGTCTTGCTGGTTTTATTCTGACAGGGGACAGCCTTGTTGGTTCATTCAGAAAACAATCCATGCAACTAGCTATTTAAACGGTGTAAAACGTTGAATAAAACTATGATTTGAATAAATGCACAGCTTTCAGGCTTCTTGATAATGTTTGGATATAGTGGCAGTGGTGGGAAAAGTACCCAATTTTAATGCTTGAGTCACTTAGTAAAATACTACTTGAGTAAACATCTAATAGTATTTGGTTTTAAATATACTTAAATATATTTTTAAGTATCAAAAGTGAATGTATGAATCATTTCAAGTTCCTTATATTAAGCAAACCAGACGGCACCATTTTATTTTACATTTTAAATGTACAGATAGCCAGGGGAACACTCCAACACTCAGACATCATTTACAGATAGCCAGGGGAACACTCCAACACTCAGACATCATTTACAGATAGCCAGGGGAACACTCCAACACTCAGACATCATTTACAGATAGCCGGGGGAACACTCCAACACTCAGACATCATTTACAGATAGCCGGGGGAACACTCCAACACTCAGACATCATTTACAGATAGCCAGGGCCACACTCCAACACTCAGACAGCATTTACAGATAGCTGGGGGAACACTCCAACACTCAGACAGCATTTACAGATAGCCGGGGGAACACTCCAACACTCAGACAGCATTTACAGATAGCCAGGGGAACACTCCAACACTCAGACATCATTTACAGATAGCCAGGGGAACGCTCCAACACTCAGACATCATTTACAGATAGCCGGGGGAACGCTCCAACACTCAGACATCATTTACAGATAGCCAGGGACACACTCCAACACTCAGACAGCATTTACAAACAAAGCATTTGTGTTTAGTGAGTCCACCAGATCAGAGGCAGTAGGGATGACCAGGGATGTTCTCTGTTTAGTGAGTCCTCCAGATCAGAGGCAGTAGGGATGACCAGGGATGTTCTCCGTTTAGTGAGTCCTCCAGATCAGAGGCAGAAGGGATGACCAAGGATGTTCTCTGTTTAGTGAGTCCACCAGATCAGAGGCAGTAGGGATGACCAGGGATGTTCTCTGTTTAGTGAGTCCACCAGATCAGAGGCAGTAGGGATGACCAGGGATGTTCTCTGTTAAGTGAGTCCTCCAGATCAGAGGCAGTAGGGATGACCAGGGATGTTCTCTGTTTAGTGAGTCCTCCAGATCGGAGGCAGTAGGGATGACCAGGGATGTTCTCTGTTTAGTGAGTCCTCCAGATCAGAGGCAGTAGGGATGACCAGGGATTTTCTCTGTTTAGTGAGTCCACCAGATCAGAGGCAGTAGGGATGACCAGGGATGTTCTCTGTTTAGTGAATCCACCAGATCAGAGGCAGTAGGGATGACCAGGGATGTTCTCTGTTTAGTGAGTCCTCCAGATCAGAGGCAGTAGGGATGACCAGGGATGTTCTCTGTTTAGTGAGTCCTCCAGATCAGAGGAAGTAGGGGTGACCAGGGATGTTCTCTGTTTAGTGAGTCCACCAGATTGGAGGCAGTAGGGATGACCAGGGATGTTCTCTGTTTAGTGAGTCCTCCAGATTGGAGGCAGTAGGGATGACCAGGGATGTTCTCTGTTTAGTGAGTCCACCAGATTGGAGGCAGTAGGGATGACCAGGGATGTTCTCTGTTTAGTGAGTCCACCAGATTGGAGGCAGTAGGGATGACCAGGGATGTTCTCTGTTTAGTGAGTCCTCCAGATCAGAGGCAGTAGGGATGACCAGGGATGTTCTCTGTTTAGTGAGTCCTCCAGATCAGAGGCAGTAGGGATGACCAGGGATGTTCTCTGTTTAGTGAGTCCTCCAGATCAGAGGCAGTAGGGAGGACCAGGCCTAGCCTGGGTTGTGCCAAACCAAAAGAAATTCGCAAGCAGAGAGACAGAGCTCCAAACAGTCGTATCTCCACGGTAACACCACTTCAGCCAATAAACATTAGGCTACAGCACCAGGGAAGATAGACGACTAGGTTGCCATGGAGACGAGACATCTTTCTCCTGGGGTAGGGCACTATCTGTAGCTGTGTAGCCTCGATGACGGGAGACGGCAGAAGATCAGGGCGCCCTTTCAAAAGAAAACACACATCCTTCCTAGTAGCATCTGTTCCTGTAGCTGTTATTTCAATACGTTACTATCAATCATCTTCTAATATCATGACTGAAAACAGTCCCATTCTGTCTCTCCTTCTCTCCTCTCTTCCCCCCTCTCTCTCTCCCTCGATCTCTGTCTCTCTCTCTCTCTCTCTCTCTCTCTCTCTCTCTCTCTCTCTCTCTCTCTCTCTCTCTCTCTCTCTCTCTCTCTCTCTCCATATCTCTCTCTCTCCCCCTCTACCTCTCTATCTCCCTCTATCCATCTCTCTCTCCTCTCTTTCCCTCTCCTCTTCCCCTCTCTCTCTCTCTCTCCTCTCTCCTTGCCTCACTCTCTCTCTCCTCTCTCCCCCACCTCTCTCCCCCCTCTCTCCATCCCTCCCTCCATCCTGTGTGCAGAGTGAGAGGTTGCTGATTAAAGGGGGTCGTGTAGTGAATGACGACCAGTCTCAGTATGCAGACGTCTATGTGGAAGATGGCCTTATAAAGTAAGTACATCCTCGCCTCCTCTATCCTCGCCTCCTCTATCCTAGTTTCCTCTATCCTCACCTCCTCTATCCTGGTTTCCTCTATCTTCGCCTCCTCTATCCTCATTTCCTCTATCATAGTTTCCTCTATCCTAATTGCCTCTATCCTCGCCTCCTCTATCCTAATTGCCTCTATCCTCGCCTCCTCTATCCTCACTTCCTCTATCCCCGCCTCCTCTATCCTAATTGCCTCTATCCTCGCCTCCTCTATCCTCGTTTCCTCTATCCTCGCCTCCTCTATCCTCGTTTCCTCTATCCTCGCCTCCTCTATCCTCATTTCCTCTATCTTCGCCTCCTCTATCCTCGTTTCCTCTATCCTCATGTCCTCTATCCTCGCTTCCTCTATCCTCACGTCCTCTATCCTCGCCTCCTCTATCCTAATTGCCTCTATCCTCGCCTCCTCTATCCTCACTTCCTCTATCCCCGCCTCCTCTATCCTAATTGCCTCTATCCTCGCCTCCTCTATCCTCGTTTCCTCTATCCTCGCCTCCTCTATCCTCGTTTCCTCTATCCTCACCTCCTCTATCCTGGTTTCTACTATCTACGACCCCTCTATCCTCGTTTCCTCTATCCTCATGTCCTCTACCCTCGCCTCCTCTATCCTAATTGCCTCTATCCCCGCCTCCTCTATCCTTGTTTCCTCTATCCTCGCCTCCTCTATCCTCATTTCCTCTATCCTTGCCTCCTCTATCCTCGCCTCCTCTATCCTCACTTCCTCTATCCTCGCCTCCTCTATCCTCGCCTCCTCTATCCTCACTTCCTCTATCCTCGTTTCCTCTATCCTTGCCTCCTCTATCCTCACTTCCTCTATCCTCGCCTCCTCTATCCTCGCCTCCTCTATCCTCTCCTCCTCAGAACCCTTTAGATGAGAAGATCAGAGGGGATGCCACTCCTCAAACCAGATCTCTCCTAACCCTCCTCCCCCTTCCCCTCTCTCCTCTATAGACAGGTGGGTGATAACCTGGAGGTACCTGATGATGTGAGGGTGCTGGAGGTTAATGGAGGTCTGGTGATACCTGGAGGTATAGACGTCAACACCTGTCTGATGAAGCCTCACCTGGGCTGTCCACCTGTAGATGACTTCTACCTGGGCAGCAGGGCCGCGCTGGCCGGGGGCACCACCATGATCAGTGAGTGGGGGACCATTGTGAGACACACACTGGAGCGCATGCACCCAGCACACACACGCACACACACACACACACACACACACACACACACACACACACACACACACACACACACACACACACACACACACACACACACACACACCCATGCACCCAGCACACACACACACGCACATACACACGCACATACATATACACACACACACACACACACCCATGCACCCAGCACACACACACACGCACATACACACGCACATACATATACACACACACACACACACACGCACGCACACACGCACACACACACACACACACGCACATACACACACACACACACACACACACACACACACACACACACACACACACACACACACACACACACACACACACACACACACACACACACACCCATGCACCCAGCACACACACACGCACGCACACACGCACGCACATACATACACACACACACACACACACACACACGCACACACGCACGCACACACGCACGCACACACACATGCACACACACACGCACACACACACACATTCCTACATGCTTTCTATGTCTCATCAGCGCCCTGCTGCAAAGCCCTCTGGGACAGATGAAGTTGAAACTTGAACCTTTAACATCCTGTGACCTCTAACCTCTGATCCCTGACCCCTCCAGTTGACCATGTGACTCCTCAGCTGGGTGACAGCCTGCTGGAGGCGTTTGAGCGCTGGCAGGAGTCAGCTGACAGGAAGTGTTGCTGTGACTACTCGCTGCACGTCGACCTGCCGTCCTGGCACCCGGGGGTCAAGGATGAGCTGGAGGTTCTGGTGCAGGAGAAAGGTAGGCTTATTGATCACCTGATTGATTGATTTATTAGTTGATTGGTTTACTGTTTGCCTTTTTGGTTGGTTGGTGGGATGAAAGGTAGGCTTATCACCTGATCGATTGATTCATTAGTTGATTGGTTTACTGTTTGCCTGTTTGGTTGGTTGGTGGGATGAAAGGTAGGCTTATTGATCACCTGATCGATTGATTTATTAGTTGATTGGTTTACTGTTTGCCTGTTTGGTTGGTGGGATGAAAGGTAGGCTTATTGATCACCTGATCGATTGATTTATTAGTTGATTGGTTTACTGTTTGCCTGTTTGGTTGGTTGGTGGGATGAAAGGTAGGCTTATTGATCACCTGATCGATTGATTTATTAGTTGATTGGTTTATTGTTTGCCTGTTTGGTTGGTTGGTGGGATGAAAGGTAGGCTTATTGATCACCTGATTGGAAAATTGATTGCTTGATTGGTTTGGTGGGTGGGTTAATTGATTGGGTTGGTTGGTTCTGGTGCACCTGATCGGTTAATTGGTTTATTGATTGGATCAGTGTCTTCTGTCTTTTCTTCTTTTATTATGCTGCTGTGATGGCACACTGTGGTATTTCACCCAGTAGATATGGGAGTTTATCAACATTGGTTTTGTTTTCAAATTCTTTGTGGATCTGTGTAATCTGAGGGGAAGTATGTGTCTCTGATATGGTCATACATTTGGCAGGAGGTTAGGAAGTGCAGCTCAGTTTCCACCTCATTTTGTGGGCAGTGTGCACATTGCCTGTCTTCTCTTGAGAGCCAGGTCTGCCTATGGCGACCTTTCTCAATAGCAAGGCTATGCTGAGTCTGTACATAGACAAAGGTTTCCTTAAGTTTGGGTCAGTCACAGGGGTCAGGTATTCTGCCACTGTGTACTCTCTGTTTAGGGCCAAGTAGCATTCTAGTTTGCTCAGTTTTTTTCAAGTAATTATCTTTTAGTTTTCTTATGATTTGGTTGGGTCTGATTGTGTTGCTGCCCTGGGGCTCTGTGGGGTCTGTTTGTGTTGGTGAACAGAGCCCCAGGACCAGCTTGCTTAGGGGACTCTTCTCCAGGTTCATCTCTCTGTAGGTGATGGCTTTGTTATGGAAGGTTTGGGAATCACTTCCTTTTAGGTGGTTGTAGAATTTAACAGCTCTTTTCTGGATTTTGATAATTAGCGGGTATCAGCCTAATTCTGCACAGAGGTTTTTTTTGCAGAATTCTGCATGCATTGTCTCAATTTGGTATTTGTCCCATTTTGTGAATTCTTGGTTGGTGAGCAGACCGCAGAACACACAACCATAAATGGCAATGGGTTCTATAACTGATTCAAGTATTTTTAGCCAGATCCTAAATGGTATGCCAATTTTTATGTTCATTTTGATGGCATAGAAGGCCCTTCTTGCCTTGTCTCTCAGATCATTCACAGCTTTGTGGAAGTTACCTGTGGCGCTGATGTTTAGGCCGAGGTATGTATAGTTTTTTGTGTGCTCTAGGGCAACGGTGTCTAGATGGAATTTGTATTTGTGGTCCTGGAGACTGGACCTTTTTTGGAACACCGTTATTTTAGTCTAACTGAGATCTTTCTCCCTCCCTCCCTCCCTCCCTCCCTCCCTCCCTCCCTCCCTCCCTCCCTCTCTCTCTCTCTCTCTCTCTCTCTCTCTCTCTCTCTCTCTCTCTCTCTCTCTCTCTCTCTCTCTCTCTCTCTCCTCCTTCTCCCCCTCTCTCAGGGATCAACTCATTCCAGGTGTATATGTCCTATAAGGATTCGTTTCAGATGACTGACTCTCAGGTTGGTTTTATATCATATTGACATTAGTATTA
Source organism: Brachymystax lenok tsinlingensis (assembly GCA_030435695.1). Classification (NCBI taxonomy): domain Eukaryota; kingdom Metazoa; phylum Chordata; class Actinopteri; order Salmoniformes; family Salmonidae; genus Brachymystax; species Brachymystax lenok. The sequence continues at coordinate 30,071,263 of CM059810.1, read as the reverse complement.
TAACGATATGCTGCACAGTGGTAAATTTAAAATGATCTACTCTATGTGCAGTAACAATAATTATCTCTTTCCATCCCCTTTTTCTCTCTCTCTCCCCCTCACTCTCCCTTCTCTTTCTTTCACCCCCTCTCTCTCTCTCTCTCTCTCTCTCTCTCTCTCTCTCTCTCTCTCTCTCTCTCTCTCTCTCTCTCTCTCTCTCTCTGTGTCTCTTAGTTGTATGAGGTGTTCTCCTTCCTAAAGGAGTTGGGGGCTGTGGTGATGCTGCATGCTGAGAACGGAGACCTCATTGCTCAGGTACCCAGTCCTATAGTTATAACCCATTATAACCCAGTCCTACAGTCATAAACCCATTATAACCCAGTCCTACAGTCATAACCCCATTATAACCCAGTCCAACAGTCATGACCCCATTATAACCCAGTCCTACAGTCATAACCCCATTATAACCCAGTACTACAGTCATAACCCCATTATAACCCAGTCCTACAGTCATAACCCCATTATAACCCAGTCCTACAGTCATAACCCTATTATAACCCAGTCCTACAGTCAGAACCCCATTATAACCCAGTACTACAGTCAGAACCCCATTATAACCCAGTACTACAGTCAGAACCCCATTATAACCCAGTCCTACAGTCATAACCCCATTATAACCCAGTCCTACAGTCATAACCCCATTATAACCCAGTCCTACAGTCATGACCCCATTATAACCCAGTCCTACAGTCATAACCCCATTATAACCCAGTACTACAGTCATAACCCCATTGTAACACAGTCGTACAGTCATGACCCCATTTTAACCCAGTCCTACAGTCATAACCCCATTATAACCCAGTCCTACAGTCATAACCCCATTATAACACAGTCGTACAGTCATGACCCCATTTTAACCCAGTCCTACAGTCGGAACCCCATTATAACCCAGGCCTACAGTCATGACCCCATTATAACCCAGTCCTACAGTCATAACCCCATTATAACACAGTACTACAGTCATAACCCCATTATAACACAGTCGTACAGTCATAACCCCATTATAACCCAGTCCTACAGTCATAACCCCATTATAACCCAGTCCTACAGTCATAACCCCATTATAACCCAGTCCTACAGTCATAACCCCATTATAGCCCAGTCCTACAGTCATGACCCCATTATAACCCAGTCCTACAGTCATAACCCCATTATAACCCAGTCCTACAGTCATAACCCCATTATAACACAGTACTACAGTCATAACCCCATTATAACCCAGTACTACAGTCATAACCCCATTATAACCCAGTCCTACAGTCATGACCCCATTATAACCCAGTCCTACAGTCATAACCCCATTATAACCCAGTCCTACAGTCATAACCCCATTATAACCCAGTCCTACAGTCATAACCCCATTATAACCCAGTACTACAGTCATAACCCCATTATAACTCAGTCCTACAGTCATAACCCCATTATAACACAGTCGTAACACATTAATAATAAGGTCATGATGATGATGATAATGATAAATATAATGATGATGATGGTAATGATGTTTATTCTGGTCTAGGAACAGAGTAAGGTCCTCAGCATGGGAATCACTGGACCTGAGGGACACCCCCTGAGTCACCCTGAAGAGGTGATTTGAGTGTGTGTGTGTGACTGTGTGTGTGTTCTTATATGTGTGCGTGTGTTCATATGTGTGCGAGTGTTCATATGTGTGTGTGTTCTTATATGTGTGTGTGTGTTATGTTCATATGTGTGTGTGTGTGTCCATCTCTTACCGTGTGTTGTGTTGCAGTACAGCTGGAGGTGTGTGTGTGTGTCCATCTCTTAACGTGTGTTGTGTTGCGGTACAGCTGGAGGTGTGTGTGTGTCCATCTCTTAACGTGTGTTGTGTTGCGGTACAGCTGGAGGCTGAGGCAGTGTTCCGTGCCATCACCATCGGCAACAGAGTCAACTGTCCCGTCTACATCACCAAGGTGATGAGCAAGACTGCTGCCGACACCATTACCCAGGCCAGGAGGAGAGGTCTGTCTGTCTATGTCTGTCTGTCTGTCTGTCTGTCTGTCTGTCTGTCTGTCTGTCTATATCTGCCGGTCACTCAGTCCAAATTCAAAGACAGTCTTAGCTTTGGCTAAATGTTTAGCAACCGAAACTCTGGCAACGGATACCAGAGTTTCTTGCTGGACAAAGATCTTTTTTTGTCTTCTGTTTTCTAGCGAATACAGCTGCGGTATGTTCACCTGTTCTGTTGTTGGCTCCTCCCACCAGGTTCCGTTGTGTTTGGGGAGCCAATCACAGCCAGCCTGGCCACAGACGGATCGCACTATTGGAGCAAGAACTGGGCCAAGGCCGCCGCCTACGTGACATCACCGCCGCTCAGCCCCGACCCCACCACCCCAGAACACCTCCACAACCTGCTAGCCTGGTAGGACAACACACACACACACACACACACACACACACACACACACACACACACACACACACACACACACACACACACACACACACACACACACACACACACACACACACACACACCACCCCAGAACACCTCCACAACCTGCTAGCCTGGTAGGACAACACACATTCACAAACACACACACACACACACACACACACCACCCGCTGTGCACTTTTCTCTGTCCCTGATTCCAAAAATAGAACAGAAACCATAAAACTTATCCGTTGCCTTGGTTACAGACCTCGCCCTTCCTTCCTTCCTCCCTGTCTCCCTCCTTGTCTCCCTCCCTCCTTCCGTTCCAGACGGGTCTAGCTGTCACCATGACAGTATGATGGTGTGGTTCTCTTTGAGGTTCTGCAGAACAGACATGTAGTATTATTCGGCTCTAAGGAGAACAACAAAAGTATAAACAGATTTCTCCATTTCTCTCTCTCTCCGTCCTCTCTCTATCTCTTTTTTCTCTCCCTTCCTGTCTCCCTTATTTTTCTTCTCGCTCTGTCTCTCTACCTCCTTTTCACCTCTCTCTCTCTTACCTCTCTCTCCCTCTCTTCCCCTCACTCTACCTAATTTTCTCTGACATGTGCATTATAATGATATGCTGCACAGTGGTAAATTAAAACATTTCTACTATGTGCAGTAACGATAATTATCTCTTTCCATCCCGTTATTCTCTTTCTCCACCTTTCTGTCTTCTCCTCTCTCTCTCTCTCTCTCTCTCTCTCTCTCTCTCTCTCTCTCTCTCTCTCTCTCTCTCTCTCTCTCCCTCCTCCCCATCTCTCCTCCCCCGCTCACTCTCTCTCTCTCTCTCCCGATCGTCTCTCTCTCTCTCTCTCTCTCTCTCTCTCTCTCTCTCTCTCTCTCTCTCTCTCTCTCTCTCTCTCTCTCCTCTCTCTCTCTCTCTCTCTCTCTCTCTCTCTCTCTCTCTCTCTCTCTCTCTCTCTCTCTCTCTCTCTCTCTCTCTCTCTCTCTCTCTCTCTCTCTCTCTCTCTCTCTCTCTCTCTCTCTCTCTCTCTCTCTCTCTTTAAAAGTAATTTATACATTGTTTATGTTGATGTTTTGTGACAGCGGGGACCTGCAGGTGGTGGGCAGTGCCCACTGTGCCTACAGCACGTCCCAGAAGGCCATAGGAAAAGATGACTTCACCCTGATCCCTGAAGGAACCAACGGTATCGAGGAGAGGATGGGCTTCGTCTGGGACAAGGCTGTGGTGAGAGAGTGTGTGTGTGGGTGTGTGTGTTTGTGTGTGTTTGTGGACCCTGGTCTAAAGGTGTGTCTTCTCTCTCCTCCTCTCCTCTCCTCTCCTCTCCCCTCCCCACCTCTCCTCTCCTCTCCCCTCCTCCTCATCTTTCTCTTCTCTTCCTCCTCTCCTCTCCCCTCCTCCTCATCTTTCTCTTCTCTTCCTCCTCTCCTCTCCCCTCCTCCTCATCTTTCTCTTCTCTTCCTCTTCTCCACTCCTCTCCTCCTCATCTTCCTCTCCTCTATCCTCTTCTCCTCCTTCTCTTGTCCTCTTCCTCTCTTCTCTCAGGCCATGGGTAAGATGGATGAGAACCAGTTTGTGGCAGTGACCAGCACCAACGCAGCCAAGATCTTCAACCTGTACCCCCGGAAGGGGCGCATCGCTGTGGGTTCTGACGCTGACATCGTTATCTGGGATCCAGACAGGACCAAAACAATCACCTCCAAACTGCAACAGTCGGTGAGGGAGGGAGGGAGGGAGGGAGGGAGGGGGAGAGAACCAAGACAGAACAAAACCTTTACCTCCAAATTACAACAGACCAACTGAATCCTCTTCTACTTTCTGCCCTTTATCTCCCTGCCTGCCCTCCCTCTATCCATCCCTCTTTTCCTCACTCTATCCATCCCTCCTTTCCTCCCTCTATCCATCCCTCCTTTCCTCCCTCTCCCCCTCCCTCCTTTCCTCCCTCTATTCATCCCTCCTTTCCTCCCTCTATCCATCCCTCCTTTCCTCCCTCTATCCATCCCTCCTTTCCTCCCTCTATTCATCCCTCCTTTCCTCCCTCTATCCATCCCTCCTTTCCTCCCTCTATCCATCCCTCCTTTCCTCCCTCTATCCATCCCTCCTTTCCTCCCTCTATTCATCCCTCCTTTCCTCCCTCTATCCATCCCTCCTTTCCTCCCTCTATTCATCCCTCCTTTCCTCCCTCTCCCCCTCCCTCCTTTCCTCCCTCTATCCCTCCCTCCTTTCCTCCCTCTATCCATCCCTCCTTTCCTCCCTCTATCCATCCCTCCTTTCCTCCCTCTCTCCCTCCCTCCTTTCCTCCCTCTATCCCTCCCTCCTTTCCTCCCTCTATCCATCCCTCCTTTCCTCCCTCTATCCATCCCTCCTTTTCTTCCCTCTATCCATCCCTCCTTTCCTCCCTCTATCCATCCCTCCTTTCCTCCCTCTATCCATCCCTCCTTTCCTCCCTCTCTCCATCCCTCCTTTCCTCCCTCTCTCCATCCCTCCTTTCCTCCCTCTATCCATCCCTCCTTTCCTCCCTCTCCCCATCCCTCCTTTCCTCCCTCTCTCCCTCTCTCCATCCCTCCTTTCCTCCCTCTATTCATCCCTCCTTTCCTCCCTCTATTCATCCTTCCTTTCCTCCCTCTATCCATCCCTCCTTTCCTCCCTCTCTCCCTCTCTCCATCCCTCCTTTCCTCCCTCTATTCATCCCTCCTTTCCTCCCTCTATCCATCCCTCCTTTCCTCCCTCTATCATCCCTCCTTTCCTCCCTCTATTCATCCCTCCTTTCCTCCCTTTAACCATCCCTCCTTTCCTCCCTCTCTCCATCCCTCCTTTCCTCCCTCTATTCATCCCTCCTTTCCTCCCTCTATTCATCCCTCCTTTCCTCCCTCTATCCATCCCTCCTTTCCTCCCACTCTCCCTCTCTCCATCCCTCCTTTCCTCCCTCTATTCATCCCTCCTTTCCTCCCTCTATACATCCCTCCTTTCCTCCCTCTCTCCCTCTATTCATCCCTCCTTTCCTCCCTCTACCCATCCCTCCTTTCCTCCCTCTATTCATCCCTCCTTTCCTCCCTCTATCCATCCCTCCTTTCCTCCCTCTCTCCCTCTCTCCATCCCTCCTTTCCTCCCTCTATTCATCCCTCCTTTCCTCCCTCTATCCATCCCTCCTTTCCTCCCTCTCTCCCTCTCTCCATCCCTCCTTTCCTCCCTCTATTCATCCCTCCTTTCCTCCCTCTATCCATCCCTCCTTTCCTCCCTCTATTCATCCCTCCTTTCCTCCCTCTATCCATCCCTCCTTTCCTCCCTCTCTCCCTCTCTCCCTCTATCCATCCCTCCTTTCCTCCCTCTATCCATCCCTCCTTTCCTCCCTCTATTCATCCCTCCTTTCCTCCCTCTATCCATCCCTCCTTTCCTCCCTCTATCCATCCCTCCTTTCCTCCCTCTATCCATCCCTCCTTTCCTCCCTCTATTCATCCCTCCTTTCCTCCCTCTATTCATCCCTCCTTTCCTCCCTCTATCCATCCCTCCTTTCCTCCCTCTCTCCCTCTCTCCATCCCTCCTTTCCTCCCTCTATTCATCCCTCCTTTCCTCCCTCTATCCATCCCTCCTTTCCTCCCTCTCTCCCTCTCTCCATCCCTCCTTTCCTCCCTCTATCCATCCCTCCTTTCCTCCTTCTCTCCCTCCCCCCTCCTCCCTTCCCTCTCCCACCAGGCTGTGGAGTATAACATCTTTGAGGGGCTGGAGTGTCGGGGGGGTCCTGTCATCGTGGTGACCCAGGGGAGAGTGGTCTATGAGGAGAGGGAGGGGCTCCGCGTCCAGCAGGGTTCAGGACGCTTCATTCCCCGCCAAGCCTTCCCAGACTACGCCTACCAGCGCATAAGGACCAGGAACAAGGTAACTACAGATCCCTACAATGCAAAACAAACCAGAAAGTGGCACCACACCGCCCATCAGAAAACTATCGGAACTTGTTTTGGTATCAGCTACTAATTGGGCGAGTTCGACAGACAACTTTAAAGAGCAACTTTAATGAACTAATTCATTTTAACCTAAAAACAAACTTCTCCCTTTGAAAACGGCCTAAGTGGCATCGATATGAGTCCAACATTTTTTATTCTACTGTCAAAATGGACTATAAAGTGTAAAATAGAACAATTTCGTTCATAAAGTCCGTCTCGTCCAAAACAGAGTGATGATACAGAATGAAATGATGACAGAATGAAGGCTACGCAACAGTTGTCCTTGGGTTGGATTCATTTCAATCCTGTCCACATGCCGATAGCTGACAGCATCTAGGCAAGTAAGCAGCAAAAATATTCATATTCAAATATTGAAAGCATTTAATGAGAAAACTAAAAGGTGTGCAACATTGTGTAATTGATTGACGGTCCCTAACTAGCCCCAGAGATAGGCTATCCGAAGTTTAAACCAATTTTGTCACGGTCCAAACCAGCCTGCTGAAGCTAATTAGGGAAGGGATTTTGGCTAGCTCTTCCCACATGCAAACACACATCACCCAAACGCCCCCTCCCCTAAACCAAACTCACGTTTGAATTAGGTCGCTTTCTTAATGGACCCAAATCTAAAACGAGGCCAAACCAGGAAGTTCAGCCTCCCTTTAACGGAGAATCGAGTCACAATTTACCCATAACACATCACGGTTTTGATGCTCCCGAACAGACATATGAATTATTAAATTAAATAATATAAATATTAAATATAACAACCATTATATTTAGCCTGGGGGGTGAAATAGGGGTTATTTGTGACCTGCTTGTCTCTGCTTAGTCCCCAACAGATGTTCTGGTTGTCATGAAATATGGAACTTCCATCTTTTGGACGTTAACGTTTGAATGAACCTCCTCCTCCACATTGGATTGGTTGAACAGAAGAGAACCTCCCCCGACAGTTTTTTTCCCCCCCTTCTCTTCAAGAGCCAGACAGGATGTAGTTTCAGGCGTTTCTTTCTGCAACGTTATGCTAATGCCCTGCCTCTCTAGACCTAAAATAGTGGCACTACATATCCCACAATGCAACACAACCAAGAAGTGTTGGATTGTAGTATCAAGAGCGTGAACAGGGCTTAAGGTAGTGGCACTACATATCCCATAATGCAACACAACCAAGAAGTGGTGGATTGTAGTATCAAGAGCGTGAACAGGGCTTAAGGTAGTGGCACTACATATCCCACAATGCAACACAACCAAGAAGTGGTGGTTTGTAGTATCAAGAGCGTGAACAGGGCTTAAGGTAGTGGCACTACATATCCCACAATGCAACACAACCAAGAAGTGTTTTTTTTTTCTTCTCATTATGGAACGTTCAATTGAACGGAAAACGGTGCTGTACTGAACGAACCGTTGGAAAACGGGTCGGGGTTTAGGTTGTGGGTTAAAATGCCCTGCTGCCCTTTAACTACGTCACTCATTGCTTCAAGTCACATCGCTGCACCACCCACCGAACGGGAGCAATCCTACCTCAAAGTCTGTTCAAGAACGTTTTGGGGAAACGTTTTTTTTTGGTTCAGTACAAAAAGCGTTTCCACAACGTAGCAAACGTTCTATCGAACTGAACGCACTCCAGGTTAAAAGCCCACTCCAGTCACATGATCATCCATCTAAAATCTCCTAAATCCCACCTTGCAAAAACGAATCACTGAGCGAGTTCATTTTACATGGCCCAGATGCCCCCCGGCTGGGCGGAGTTTGCACATTTTAGACCATTCCATTGGTCCTCCAGTGAAAGTCTCCACCCACCCAATGCAAAAACGAACTCGCCCATTGGGTTTAGAAGACAAAATAAGAGCGACAACCGATTCTAGCCTATTGAAACAGACAGAGCAGTGCATGCCCCTCCCCCAAACCACCTCCTGCTGAACTTTGGGATTTAGTGGTGAATGTGTGAGGTCACATTTTTGGGAAAACAGGGTGTGGGAGGAGCTTATCAATTTGGAATGGGGGAGATCTGATCGTGAGACCGGAGTGAGTCTTTAAGATAACAGCTAGGATCATGACATGCTCAACTGGAGGCTTCTGACATGCTCAATTTAACTGTCTGTCTGTCTGTCTGTCTGTCTGTCTGTCTGTCTGTCTGTGTCTGTCTGTCTGTGTGTCTGTCTGTGTGTCTGTCTGTCTGTGTGTGTGTGTTCTACAGGTGAAGGGGAAGCAAGGTGTGACTCGTGGGATGTATGATGGGCCGGTGTACGATGTTCTGGCCACGCCCAAATACATAACCCCCTTCCCTTCCGCCAAAACCTCGCCCACCTTCCACCAGCCCCCACCAATCAGGAACCTCCACCAGTCCAACTTCAGCCTATCAGGTAAGAGGACATGGAGGTGAAACTACATTTATCAGGTGTGTGAGTGTGTGTTTATATCTGAACAGTGTCTCTCTCTCTCTCTCCCTTTCTCTGTTTCTCTCTCTCTGTCTCTCTCTCTCTCTCTGTCTCTCTCTCTCTTTCTCTCTATTTCTCTCTATTTCTCCATCTTACTCTCTCTCTCTATTTCTCCATCTCACTCTCTCTCTATTTCTCCATCTCACTCTCTTTCTCTCTATTTCTCCATCTCACTCTCTCTCTCTTTCTCTCTATTTCTCCATCTCTCTCTCTCTCTCTCTCTCTCTCTCTCTCTCTCTCTCTCTCTCGGTCTCAGGGGCTCAGTTTGATGACGACATTCCTCGGCGGTCTGGCCAACGCATCGTAGCGCCACCTGGTGGCCGATCCAACATCACCAGCCTGGGATGAGCAGCTGGGAACATCACTTTGTTGTGTGTGTGCGTGTTTGGCCTCACAATATTCTAGACTCGAGGCTCATCTATGTCTGCCTCACAAATTGCACTATATTCCCTATATAGTGCACTACTTTAGACCAGAGCCCTATTCCCTATATAGTGCACTACTTTAGACCAGAGCCCTATTCCCTATATAGAGCACTACTTTAGACCAGGGCCCAATTTCCTATATAGTGAACTACTAGTGACCAGAGCCCTATTCCCTATATAGTGAACTACTAGTGACCAGGGCCCTATTCCCTATATAGTGAACTACTAGTGACCAGGGCCCTATTCCCTATATAGTGAACTACTAGTGACCAGAGCCCTATTCCCTATATAGTGCACTACTTTAGACTAGGGCCCATAGGGTTCCTATGCTTTCTTCATCTTTGGGCCGATACAGTGGGCATTACTGTGAGACATACAGCCGGTTTATTAAAATGACCCCTCTAACACGCAGATGTGAACCCACTGTGATGTCATGATGTGAACCCACTGTGATGTCATGATGTGTCGTTGTCGTCTTCTCCCTGTCAGCATGACTTCTCCTTCTCCTGCTTCATCTTCTTCTCCTTCTCCTGCTTCATCATCTTCTTCTTCTTCTTCTCCTTCTTCTTCTTCTTCTTCTTCTTCTTCTTCTTCTTCTTCTCCTTCTTCTTCTTCTTCTTCTTCTTCTTCTTCTTCTTCTTCATCTTCTTCTTCTTCTTCTTCTTCTTCTTCTTCTTCTTCTTCTTCTCCTGCTTCATCTTCTTATTCTCCTTCTTCTTCTTCTTCTTCTTCTTCTTCTTCTTCTTCTTCTTCTTCTTCTTCTTCTTCTTCTTCTTCTCCTTCTCCTGCTTCATCTTCTCCTTCTTCTCCTGCTTCATCTTCTTATTCTCCTTCTCCTTCTTCTTCTTCTTCTTCTTCTTCTTCTTCTTCTTCTTCTTCTTCTTCTTCTTCTTCTTCTTCTTCTTCTTCTTCTTCTTCTTCTTCTTCTCTTCTTCTTGCTTCATCTTCTCCTTCTTCTCCTTCTTCTTCTTCTTCTCCTTCTCCTTCTTCTTCTTCTTCTTCTTCTTCTTCTCTCGTGTCAGCTCAGACATGGTGCTCCTCTTCCTCCCTCTATTGGTCAGTTGAGGAATCACAGGATTTCCTCCACCTGGTTCTGGTATCTTTGGTATCAGTATGTATTTTCCAGTGTGGCTCGTGTCGGTTGGTAACTTATTTGCTTGGACATGTTTTTAGATGTTTGATTCTACTTCCTGTGATACACATTTCTTTCACATTGTATTTGACAGCACAATGACATGTATATCTTATTATATTTCAAACACAATCATTCCCTGTGTACATACTGCTACCTCCCCATCAGAACAGTATGCACACTGTCACCTCCCCATCAGAACGGTATGCACACTGTCACCTCCCCATCAGAACAGTATGCACACTGTCACCTCCCCATCAGAACAGTATGCACACTGTCACCTCCCCATCAGAACAGTATGCACACTGTCACCTCCCCATCAGAACAGTATGCACACTGTCACCTCCCCATCAGAACAGTATGCACACTGTCACCTCCCCATCAGAACAGTATGCACACTGTCACCTCCCCATCAGAACAGTATGCACACTGTCACCTCCCCATCAGAACAGTATGCACACTGTTACCTCCCCATCAGAACAGTATGCACACTGTCACCTCCCCATCAGAACAGTATGCACACTGTTACCTCCCCATCAGAACAGTATGCACACTGTCACCTCCCCATCAGAACAGTATGCACACTGTTACCTCCCCATCAGAACAGTATGCACACTGTCACCTCCCCATCAGAACAGTATGCACACTGTCACCTCCCCATCAGAACAGTATGCACACTGTCACCTCCCCATCAGAACAGTATGCACACTGTCACCTCCCCATCAGAACAGTATGCACACTGTCACCTCCCCATCAGAACAGTATGCACACTGTCACCTCCCCATCAGAACAGTATGCACACTGTCACCTCCCCATCAGAACAGTATGCACACTGTTACCTCCCCATCAGAACAGTATGCACACTGTCACCTCCCCATCAGAACAGTATGCACACTGTCACCTCCCCATCAGAACAGTATGCACACTGTCACCTCCCCATCAGAACAGTATGCACACTGTCACCTCCCATCAGAACAGTATGCACACTGTCACCTCCCCATCAGAACAGTATGCACACTGTTACCTCCCCATCAGAACAGTATGCACACTGTCACCTCCCCATCAGAACAGTATGCACACTGTCACCTCCCCATCAGAACAGTATGCACACTGTCACCTCCCCATCAGAACAGTATGCACACTGTCACCTCCCCATCAGAACAGTATGCACACTGTCACCTCCCCATCAGAACAGTATGCACACTGTCACCTCCCCATCAGAACAGTATGCACACTGTCACCTCCCCATCAGAACAGTATGCACACTGTCACCTCCCCATCAGAACAGTATGCACACTGTCACCTCCCCATCAGAACAGTATGCACACTGTCACCTCCCCATCAGAACAGTATGCACACTGTCACCTCCCCATCAGAACAGTATGCACACTGTCACCTCCCCATCAGAACAGTATGCACACTGTCACCTCCCCATCAGAACAGTATGCACACTGTCACCTCCCCATCAGAACAGTATGCACACTGTTACCTCCCCATCAGAACAGTATGCACACTGTTACCTCCCCATCAGAACAGTATGCACACTGTCACCTCCCCCATCAGAACAGTATGCACACGGCAAAGCAATAGCATCACTCTCACCACGATGACACAGTTGAATATGTAAATGTATGAAGTCAACACCTCATATAATTGTGTGATCACACCGAGAAGGAACTGATGACTTGAAGTAGTGAACAAAGATGTTATCTGTCTGTTTAAAAAAAAAAAACACTTCAGGATGAACAGCTTATTCAGTAGAGGGATCACATGTTATATTGGCCATGATGATGATGCTATTTTAGACTGTATGGATCATTCACTCCAGAGGTAGATCTTTGTTGTGGTGAGATGTTCAACTCTCTGCCGTATGGATCATTCACTCCAGAGGTAGATCTTTGTTGTGGTGAGATGTTCAACTCTCTGCCGTATGGATCATTCACTCCAGAGGTAGATCTTTGTTGTGGTGAGATGTTCAACTCTCTGCCGTATGGATAATTCACTCCAGAGGTAGATCTTTGTTGTGGTGAGATGTTCAACTCTCTGCCGATGGATCATTCACTCCAGAGGTAGATCTTTGTTGTGGTGAGATGTTCAACTCTCTGCTGTATGGATCATTCACTCCAGAGGTAGATCTTTGTTGTGGTGAGATGTTCAACTCTCTGCTGTATGGATCATTCACTCCAGAGGTAGATCTTTGTTGTGGTGAGATGTTCAACTCTCTGCTGTATGGATCATTCACTCCAGAGGTAGATCTTTGTTGTGGTGAGATGTTCAACTCTCTGCTGTATGGATCATTCACTCCAGAGGTAGATCTTTGTTGTGGTGAGATGTTCAACTCTCTGCTGTATGGATCATTCACTCCAGAGGTAGATCTTTGTTGTGGTGAGATGTTCAACTCTCTGCTGTATGGATCATTCACTCCAGAGGTAGATCTTTGTTGTGGTGAGATGTTCAACTCTCTGCTGTATGGATCATTCACTCCAGAGGTAGATCTTTGTTGTGGTGAGATGTTCAACTCTCTGCTGTATGGATCATTCACTCCAGAGGTAGATCTTTGTTGTGGTGAGATGTTCAACTCTCTGCCGTATGGATCATTCACCCCAGAGGTAGATCTTTGTTGTGGTGAGATGTTCAACTCTCTGCCGTATGGATCATTCACCCCAGAGGTAGATCTTTGTTGTGGTGAGATGTTCAACTCTCTGCCGTATGGATCATTCACTCCAGAGGTAGATCTTTGTTGTGATGAGATGTTCAACTCTCTGCCGTATGGATCATTCACTCCAGAGGTAGATCTTTGTTGTGGTGAGATGTTCAACTCTCTGCCGTATGGATCATTCACTCCAGAGGTAGATCTTTGTTGTGGTGAGATGTTCAACTCTCTGCCGTATGGATCATTCACTCCAGAGGTAGATCTTTGTTGTGGTGAGATGTTCAACTCTCTGCCGTATGGATCATTCACTCCAGAGGTAGATCTTTGTTGTGGTGAGATGTTCAACTCTCTGCCGTATGGATCATTCACTCCAGAGGTAGATCTTTGTTGTGGTGAGATGTTCAACTCTCTGCCGTATGGATCATTCACTCCAGAGGTAGATCTTTGTTGTGGTGAGATGTTCAACTCTCTGCCGTATGGATCATTCACTCCAGAGGTAGATCTTTGTTGTGGTGAGATGTTCAACTCTCTGCCGTATGGATCATTCACTCCAGAGGTAGATCTTTGTTGTGGTGAGATGTTCAACTCTCTGCTGTATGGATCATTCACTCCAGAGGTAGATCTTTGTTGTGGTGAGATGTTCAACTCTCTGCTGTATGGATCATTCACTCCAGAGGTAGATCTTTGTTGTGGTGAGATGTTCAACTCTCTGCTGTATGGATCATTCACTCCAGAGGTAGATCTTTGTTGTGGTGAGATGTTCAACTCTCTGCCGTATGGATCATTCACTCCAGAGGTAGATCTTTGTTGTGAAGAGATGTTCAACTCTCTGCTGTAAAGGGCCTCAGCTCCTACTGGTGTTTATAAGGTTCCCGTCATGAACGACCGCTTCAACATTCTATTTACTTGATGTGGATGTTACTGGGTGTTTTACTGTGTTATGTTACATGTAGTGTTTTTTACAGCTACTCTGAACCACACACTGAGTCGCCTGGTTTGTGTTCTTAACAACTGTCATTGTTGTCATTGTCAAGATAAATGTTAAAAAAAATGCACAAACAGACTGTGACTCAGGCTAGAATCTGAGAGCCCGGTGCAGAGCAGTCTGTCTCTGTAAGGGTTGAATCCCAGAATCTGAGAGCCCGGTGCAGAGCAGTCTGTCTCTGTAAGGGTTGAATCCCAGAATCTGAGAGCCGGTGCAGAGCAGTCTATATCTGTAAGGGTTGAATCCCAGAATCTGAGAGCCGGTGCAGAGCAGTCTGTCTCTGTAAGGGTTGAATCCCAGAATCTGAGAGCCCGGTACAGAGCAGTCTGTCTCTGTAAGGGTTGAATCCCAGAATCTGAGAGCCCGGTGCAGAGCAGTCTATATCTGTAAGGGTTGAATCCCAGAATCTGAGAGCCCGGTGCAGAGCAGTCTATATCTGTAAGGGTTGAATCCCAGAATCTGAGAGCCCGGTACAGAGCAGTCTGTCTCTGTAAGGGTTGAATCCCAGAATCTGAGAGCCCGGTGCAGAGCAGTCTATATCTGTAAGGGTTGAATCCCAGAATCTGAGAGCCCAGTACAGAGCAGTCTGTCTCTGTAAGGGTTGAATCCCAGAATCTGAGAGCCCGGTGCAGAGCAGTTTATATCTGTAAAGGTAGAATCCCAGAATCTGAGAGCCCGGTACAGAGCAGTCTGTCTCTGTAAGGGTTGAATCCCAGAATCTGAGAGCCCGGTACAGAGCAGTCTATATCTGTAAGGGTTGAATCCCAGAATCTGAGAGCCCGGTACAGAGCAGTCTATATCTGTAAGGGTTGAATCCCAGAATCTGAGAGCCCGGTGCAGAGCAGTCTATATCTGTAAGGGTTGAATCCCAGAATCTGAGAGCCCGGTACAGAGCAGTATGTCTCTGTAAGGGTTGAATCCCAGAATCTGAGAGCCCGGTACAGAGCAGTATGTATCTGTAAGGGTTGAATCCCAGAATCTGAGAGCCCGGTGCAGAGCAGTCTATATCTGTAAGGGTTGAATCCCAGAATCTGAGAGCCCGGTACAGAGCAGTATGTCTCTGTAAGGGTTGAATCCCAGAATCTGAGAGCCCGGTACAGAGCAGTATGTCTCTGTAAGGGTTGAATCCCAGAATCTGAGAGCCCGGTACAGAGCAGTATGTCTCTGTAAGGGTTGAATCCCAGAATCTGAGAGCCCGGTACAGAGCAGTATGTCTCTGTAAGGTTTGAATCCCAGAATCTGAGAGCCCGGTACAGAGCAGTCTATATCTGTAAGGGTTGAATCCCAGAATCTGAGAGCCCGGTACAGAGCAGTCTGTCTCTGTAAGGGTAGAATCCCGGGCGGTCTCTGTTCTGTTGTCGGATGTCGCTGATGTAATCACATCATCCATATTCACTAAAATAAAAAATTGAAATCATACCAGACTGTCATTGTACTGGTTGATTTGATTGGTTGGTTGGTTCATTTGTAGACAACATGTCCACACAATCTATTGTTTGTCAGACCTGCAGTAAATACTATACTTTCTCTGTAACCCACAGATCATAAGAGAATAACATCATTATATATTTACTGCTAACAACATCATAATCAATATCATAACATTTATAATCAATAACATCATTATCTCTATACTACTAACAACATCATAACAATAATCTACATCATAATCAATATCATAACATTTATAATCAATAACATCATTATCTCTATACTACTAACAACATCATAACAATAATCTACATCATAATCAATATCATAACATTTAATCAATAACATAATTATCTCTATATACTACTAACAACATCATAACAATAATCTACATCATAATCAATATCATAACATTTATAATCAATAACATCATTATCTATATACTACTAACAACATCACTACAATAATCTACATCATAATCAATATCATAACATTTATAATCAATAACATCATTATCTATATACTACTAACAACATCATAACAATAATCTACATCATAATCAATATCATAACATTTATAATCAATAACATCATTATCTATATACTACTAACAACATCATAACAATAATCTACATCATAATCAATAACATGTATAATCAATAACATCATTATCTATATACTACTAACAACATCATTACAATAATCTACATCATAATCAATATCATAACATTTATAATCAATAACATCATTATCTATATACTACTAACAACATCATAACAATAATCTACATCATAATCAATATCATAACATTTATAATCAATAACATCATTATCTATATACTACTAACAACATCATAACAATAATCTACATCATAATCAATATCATAACATTTATAATCAATAACATCATTATCTATATACTACTAACAACATCATAACAATAATCTACATCATAATCAATATCATAACATTTATAATCAATAACATCATTATCTCTATACTACTAACAACATCATAACAATAATCTACATCATAATCAATATCATAACATTTATAATCCATAACATCATTATCTATATACTACTAACAACATCATAACAATAATCTACATCATAATCAATATCATAACATTTATAATCAATAACATCATTATCTATATACTACTAACAACATCATAACAATAATCTACATCATAATCAATATCATAACATTTATAATCAATAACATCATTATCTATATACTACTAACAACATCATAACAATAATCTACATCATAATCAATATCATAACATTTATAATCAATAACATCATTATCTATATACTACTAACAACATCATAACAATAATCTACATCATAATCAATATAACATTTATAATCAATAACATCATTATCTATATACTACTGACAACATCACTACAATAATCTACATCATAATCAATATCATAAAATTTAATCAATAACATCATTATCTCTATATACTACTAACAACATCATAACAATAATCTACATCATAATCAATATCATAACATTTATAATCAATAACATCATTATCTACCCTGTGTATTTAGCCAAGTTATTACCTCGTACCTCTGAAGAGGAGAGGGTAGGAGAGGAGGAGAGAAGAAGAGGAGAGGAGAGGGGAGGAGAGAGAAGGTGAGAGGGGTGTAAGGAAGAGCGATGAGGGAGTAGATGTCCATGTTCCAGAGAGTCTAAGCTTTCAGGAATGGGGTCATAACACTGTAGTTTATAGCCCCAACAGTTCAAACACTAGAGCCACATTCACAGGAAGAAAGTACATTCAACATGCCACGTTGGCTTCAGAAACAGCTAGAAACCACTCTGTTTTGTACTGCTAACTTCTGTTGACCACAGAGCGTTTGATTCTGTTCTCTACCTTTTTTCTGGATGAAAAAAGTACCAGGATGTTGTCTCTGGTTTTGAATCTGAATTTAGAGAAGTGAGTTTGTAAACTTGATACACAGACAATGAATGCAATATCTACAATATTGAATATTTACATTTAAATGTAAATCTGAATGCAATATTCATTCAATATTCATTCAGTACAGTTTCAAATCATGAAATACAAGTTCAATTTACGAATTCGCTTATTCCATTTTTGCAATACAAATTAAAAAAATACTAAATTCAAATTCAACATCCTAATACAAATTCTAAATGATGAAATTCAAATACAATTTATGTTGGCACTGAAATCACTCCTTAATCAATCTCTGTTGAGTCTGACGGCTGAGAGCTTCTAGCTACTGCAGAGGAGGAGGGGAGGGAGAATAATCAAAACAGTGGAGCAAACTATCTTGCGGGGGTTCGGAGCGCTGTCTCTCTCCCTCTCTCTGTCTCCCTCTGTCTCTCTCTCTCCCTCTCTCCCTCTGTCTCTCCCTGTCTCCCTCTCCCTCTGTCTCTCTCTCTCTGTCTCAAACACGCAGATTCACGCACAGAGAGGCTGTAGTAGGCTTAGGAAGACAACAGTCGTGAGCACTTCTGAACGGGGGGGGACACTCGTTCCGCCGCTCAATAACGCTTTCCTTGTCTTAAGACACTTTTGGTTTTTAAATTGAAGGAAAAAAACAACACCGCTGCCGCAGTATCATGACGAACCGGGGCACCCCCGAGCCCTGTGGATTTTGAGGCCGACCGAAGCCCCCATTTCGCACGGTCAAGAAGACCTCGCCTCCCCCATCCCGGTGGTCGGGAGAGACGGAACGTCAAGGAGCCCCGGAGAAACACATAGCTACGACAGAGACACCGCCCGCGACCGAACAGGACGACGGAAAAATGGCTTCGTCAAGTAGCACGTCCCCCGAAGGAGGGACCCCGCCGCACAAGAACCGCATTCGGCAGGTGGGTCTCCGCTCTCTATAACCGCTACAAACACCGCCGCATTGACGGTACAGAGCGAATGCAGTTGCCTGTTCACCCTCCCTCCCTCCCCGTAGCCTACACGGTGCAGTGTCATCCCCTCTCCGCCGCTCTTCTCCTGCTGCGTGCATGCGGACTCCGGAGAGAGGATAGTCCTTTTAAAAAGGCGTTGTCCACGTCTATTTCACGGAGATCCGTTTAGGTGCACGGCGAAACACAAAGAGACCATCCCGATATTACTATTGATTATATCCTGTAGGTGAACTGATGTGTCGTTTCAATTTAAAACGAAACGATGTGTGTTGTGTTGAATGATGCTGATCCACAGCACAACCTGCAGGTAGGTTTATCCAAGGCCGACTCCACTGACGCTATAGGCCTCGGATCATCAACTACATTTTCCCTAAAATCTTTAGGGCCCAGTTGGCTAGTCCGTCTGACACGCCACACCTGTCTTGTCTACATGCGGGCCCCGCAACGCAAACCAGAGTCTAGAGGAGGACTTTAGTTTACGCCAGTGCGTCCCGTCCCGTTATTATGTGTTTTACTGCTACCCATTATGTACAAACGGTGACCGGTCGGTAAAGTGTCGATATCCTATAGGAGCCTATCTGTTTGCATGCAGGTGGGATGTCATATCAGCGTCAGTTCGAGGCGATGGCCAAAGACAGCTAGGAATCTCTAGTAGGCCTAGGAGGTGACATCCGCCTTAATGTTTAGGCTATCCAGCCTGTACGTCTCGTAGGGTTTCTCCATTAGGGGTTTATTGGTTGGTGTGGTGTGTGTTATAGTGGGATGAGCATGAGGAGGTTACAGTGTTTCTCCAACGTCATGGTCAGATGAGTTACAGTGTGTAACTGGACTGTGTGTCTGCCCTCCAGTTTAGTTGATGCCCTCTCCCTAACCTCTCCTCCCTAACCTCTCCTAACCAACCTCCCCTCTCCTCTCCTCTCCTCCCAACCTCCCCTTCCCTCCCCCTCCCTCTCCTCTCCTCCCTAACCTCCCCTCCTCCCTCCTCAACCTCTCCCTCTCCTCCCTAACCTCTCCTCCCTCCCTAACCTCTCCTCTCCTCCTCTCCTCCCAACCTCCCTCTCCTCTCCTCCTCCCCTCCCAACCTCCCTCCTCCTCCCCTCCTCCCAACCTCCTCCTCTCCTCCCAACCTCCCTCCTCTCCCAGCCTCTCCCTCCCAGCCTCTCCTCCCTCCCAACCTCCTCTCCTCTCCTCCCAGCCTCCCTCTCTCTCTCTGTCTCCTCTCCTCTCCTCAACTCCCTCTCCTCCCAACCTCCTCTCTCTCCTCCTCTCCCAACCTCCCTCTCCTCTCTAACCAACCTCCCTCTCCTCTCTCTCTCCTCCCAACCTCCCTCTCCTCTCCTCCCTCCCTAACCTCTCCTCCCTCCCTCCCAACCTCCCCTCCCTCCTCCTCTCCTCCCTCCCTCCTCTCCTCCCTCCCTCCCTCTCCTCTCCTCCCAACCTCACCTCCCAACCTCCCCTCTCCTCCCCTCCCAACCTCCCCTCTCCTCCCAACCTCCCCTCCCCTCTCAACCTCCCTCTCTCCTCCCAACCCTCTCCTCCTCTCCTCCCAACCTCTCCTCCCTCAACCTCCCTCTCCTCTCCTCCCAACCTCCCTCCCTCTCCTCCCAACCTCCCTCTCCTCTCCTCCTCCCAACCTCCCCTCCCCTCCCCTCACAACCTCCCCTCTCCTCTCCTCCCAGCCTCCTCTCCTCTCCTCCTCCCTCTCCTCTCCTCTCCTCCCAGCCTCCCTCTCCTCTCCTCCCAAGCCTCCCTCCCCTCCCAACCTCCCTCCCAACCTCCCTCTCCTCTCCTCCCAACCTCCCTCTCCTCCCAACCTCTCCTCCCAACCTCTCCTCCCTCCCAATCTCCCTCCCTCTCCTCTCCTCCCTCCCTCTCCTCTCCTCCCTCCCAACCTCCCCTCCTCCCAACCTCCCCTCCCCTCCCCTCCCAACCTCCCCTCTCCTCTCCTCCCAACCTCCCCTCTCCTCCCAACCTCTCCTCCCAACCTCTCCTCTCCTCCCCTCCCAATCTCCCCTCTCCTCTCCTCCCCTCCCAATCTCCCCTCTCCTCTCCTCCCAACCTCCCCTCCCATCCTCCCCTCGCCTCTCCTACCCAACCTCTCCTCTCCTACCCAACGTCCCTTCCCCTCTCCTCTCCTCCCCAACCTCCCCTCCCATCCTCCCCTCTCCTCTCCTCCCCAGCCTTCTCTCCCTTTCAGCCTTGTAGGCGTCTGATTTATGAGATGGAGGAGTGTGTGTTTCCTGTCTCAGTGCACTCAGTCTCTCAGTCTAATTAGATTCCTGTAATGTACTGCAGAGCTACACACACACACACACACACACACACACACACACACACACACACACACACACACACACACACACACACACACACACACACACACACACACACACACACACACACACACACACACACACACACACACACACACACACACACACACACACACACACACACACACACACACACACACACACACACACACAAAAGAGAGGAGCCATTTTCATGGGATCTCAGAAATGAGATTAGGATTGTTTGTGTAATCTGTTATGAATTATATATAACCCAAAACTTAAACTAGGACCAGGAGTGTTTCCGTCTGGTAGTATAACCCAGAACTAGGACCAGGAGTGTTTCCGTCTGGTAGTATAACCCAGAACTACGACCAGGAGTGTTTCCGTCTGGTAGTATAACTCAGAACTAGGACCAGGAGTGTTTCCATCTCATTATTGTGGCCACAGGGCGTTTATGCCTGGAAACGGCCTTGGCCGGAAATATTACTAATATTCAACAAATAGCGACCGCAACTCGCATTTGCAGATACCACACCACCTAGCCTGATTGCGGAGCAGCAACACAGATGACTGGTAAAATAGAGCTTCTGATCGGATCAAAGCAGAAATAGCCTCCACGACAGTAAGAGAGAGACAGAGTAAACATTGTTTCTAGTTGAGGTTAGTTACAGGTCCTGTCCACATCCCTCATCCCTCTCTTTCTCTCTCTGGGTGAGGTTCTAACCAGCACTCTTGCTCTTACTTCCATCAGATACCACACACACCTGCCTATTCTCTCTCTCTCTCTCTCTCTCTCTCTCTCTCTCTCTCTCTCTCTGTCTCTGTCTCTCTCTCTCTCTCTCTCTCTCTGTCTCTCTCTCTCTCTCTCTCTCTCTGTGTCCCAATAGCTGTGTGTGTGTCCACCGGGAGTGGTGTGACGGCCTCTAACAGGAAGAGATTCCTAATGAAACATTACATTACCTCACAGCTGCTTTCTGCTCTGGCTACAGACACACTAACAGTGCCCCCCTCCTTTCTACGCTGCTGCTACTCTCTGTTATTATCTATGCATAGTCATTTTAATAACTCTACCTACATGTACATATTACCTCAATTACCTCCACTAACCAGTACCCCCTGTATATAGCCTCCACATTGACTCTGTACCGGTACCCCCTGTATATAGCCTCCACATTGACTCTGTGCAGTACCCCCTGTATATAGCCTCCACATTGACTCTGTGCAGTACCCTGTATATAGTCTCCACATTGACTCTGTACCGGTACCCCCTGTATATAGCCTCCACATTGACTCTGTACCGGTACTCCCCTGTATATATCCTCCACATTGACTCTGTACTGTACTCCCTGTATATAGTCTCCACATTGACTCTGTACCGGTACCCCCTGTATATAGCCTCACATTGACTCTGTACCGGTACCCCCTGTATATAGCCTCCACATTGACTCTGTACCGGTACCCCCTGTATATAGTCTCCACATTGACTCTGTACTGCACCCCCTGTATATAGCCTCCACATTGACTCTGTACCGGTACTCCCCTGTATATATCCTTCACATTGACTCTGTACCGGTACCCCCTCATATAGCCTCCACATTGACTCTGTACTGCACCCCTGTATATAGCCTCCACATTGACTCTGTACCGGTACCTGTATAGAGCCTCCACATTGACTCTGTGCACTGTACCCTGTATATAGCCTCCACATTGACTCTGTACCTGTACCCCCTGTATATAGTCTCCACATTGACTCTGTACCAGTACCCCTGTATATAGCCTCCACATTGACTCTGTACCTGTACTCCCTGTATATAGCCTCCACATTGACTCTGTACCAGTACTCCCTGTATATAGCCTCCACATTGACTCTGTACCGGTACCTCCTGTATATAGCCTCCACATTGACTCTGTACTGGTACCCCCTGTATATAGCCTCCACATTGACTCTGTACCGGTACTCCTGTATATAGCCTCCACATTGACTCTGTGCATGTACCCCCTGTATATAGCCTCCACATTGACTCTGTACCGGTACCTCCTGTATATAGCCTCCACATTGACTTGTACCGGTACCCCTGTATATATCCTTCCACATTGACTCTGTACCGGTACCCCCTGTATATAGCCTCCACATTGACTCTGTACCGGTACCCCTGTATATAGCCTCCACATTGACTCTGTACCGGTACCCCTGTATATAGCCTCCACATTGACTCTGTACCTGTACCTCCTGTATATAGCCTCACATTGACTCTGTACCGGTACCCCCTGTATATAGCCTCCACATTGACTCTGTGCATTTGCCCCTGTATATAGTCTCCACATTGACTCTGTACCGGTACCCCTGCATATAGCCTCCACATTGACTCTGTACCAGTACCCCCTGTATATAGCCTACATTGACTCTGTACCGGTACCCCCTGTATATAGCCTCCACATTGACTCTGTACCGGTCCCTGTATATAGCCTCCACATTGACTCTGCCCTCTGTATATAGCCTCCACATTGACTCTGTACTGCACCCCTGTATATAGCCTCCACATTGACTCTGTACCAGTACCCCTGTATATAGCCTCCACATTGACTCTGTACCAGTACCCCCTGTATATAGCCTCCACATTGACTCTGTACCTACCCCTGTATATAGCCTCCACATTGACTCTGTACCGGTACCCCCTGTATATAGCCTCCACATTGACTCTGTACAGTACCCCCTGTATATAGCCTCCACATTGACTCTGTACAGTACCCCCTGTATATAGCCTCCACATTGACTCTGTGCAGTACCCCCTGTATATAGCCTCCACATTGACTCTGTACCTGTACCCCCTGTATATAGCCTCCACATTGACTCTGTGCAGTACCCCCTGTATATAGCCTCCACATTGACTCTGTACCGGTACCCCCTGTATATAGCCTCCACATTGACTCTGTACCAGTACCCCCCCTGCTGTATATAGCCTCCACATTGACTCTGTACCGGTACCCCCTGTATATAGCCTCCACATTGACTCTGCACCGGTACCCCCTGTATATAGCCTCCACATTGACTCTGTACCGGTACCCCCTGTATATAGCCTCCACATTGACTCCTGTACCGGTACCCCCTGTATATAGCCTCCACATTGACTCTGTGCAGTACCCCCTGTATATAGCCTCCACATTGACTCTGTACCAGTACCCCCTGTATATAGCCTCCACATTGACTCTGTGCAGTACCCCCTGTATATAGCCTCCACATTGACTCTGTACAGTACCCCCTGTATATAGCCTCCACATTGACTCTGTGCAGTACCCCCTGTATATAGCCTCCACATTGACTCTGTGCAGTACCCCCTGTATATAGCCTCCACATTGACTCTGTACCGGTACCCCCTGTATATAGCCTCCACATTGACTCTGTACCGGTACCCCCTGTATATAGCCTCCACATTGACTCTGTACCGGTACCCCTGTATATAGCCTCATTGACTCTGTGCAGGTACTCCTGTATATAGCCTCCACATTGACTCTGTACAGGTACCCCTGTATATAGCCTCCACATTGACTCTGTGCACCGGTACCCCCCTGTATATAGCCTCCACATTGACTCTGTGCAGGTACCCCTGTATATAGCCTCCACATTGACTCTGTACCGGTACCCCCTGTATGCATAGCTCTCCTCCACATTGACTCTGTACAGGTACCCCTGTATATAGCCTCCACATTGACTCTGTACCGGTACCCCCTGTATATAGCCTACGTAGTAGCCACGCTACTGTTATTTTACTGCTGCTCTTTAATTATTTGTTACTTTTTTTTCTTGTTCATATTTGTTGGGGGGTATTGAAACAAATATATATATATTTGAACTGCTTGTAAGCAAGCATTTCACTGTAAGGTCTACGCCTGTTGTATTCGGCGCATGTGACAAATACAATTTGATTTGGACCATGTGACTTGTATGTGCTCTGTGATTGGACGATGTAGACGCGAGGCTCATGGTTAGTGTAGTTTTTTGGTGCTCCCAGTAACTGAGGATAAAAACAGGACTTCTCGACACAGGTTGAAACATTCATAACCAATGGGCATGACATCAACATAGCAATTTGTCTTGCAAAATCTCGGGAGAAAATAGAATATCTACAATGCACAGTAATATCGTTGTCGTTAATATTTGACATGACCGCGGGTAGTATTTGACATGACCGCGGGTAGTATTTGACATGACAGTGGGTAGTATTTTACATTGATTGCAGGTAGTATTTGACATGACCACGGGTAGTATTTGACATGACCACGGGTAGTATTTGACATGACCATGGGTAATATTTGACATGACCGCGGGTAGTACTTGACATGACCGCAGGTGGTATATCACATGACCGCGGGTAGCGAAACCCCCTCGTCTGAGCCCTATTGAGATGCCTGGCTAACTTAATGACTGGCTGGAAGGTTGACGGACTGACTGGCTGGATGGATGATCTACTGGCTGACTGACTGTCTGGTTGGCTGGTTGATTGTCTGACTGACTGGCAGGTTGATTGGCTGGCTGACTGACTGGCTGGTTAATTGGCTGGCTGACTGACTGGCTGGTTAATTGGCTGGCTGGCTGACTAGCTGGCTGGCTGGCTAACAGTCTGGCTAGGTGGTGTGGTATCAGGCTAGGTGGTGTGGTATCAGGCTAGGCGGTGTGGTATCAGGCTAGGTGGTGTGGTATCAGGCTAGGTGGTGTGGTATCAGGCTAGGTGGTGTGGTATCAGGCTAGGCGCTGTGGTATCAGGCTAGGTGGTGCGGTATCAGGCTAGGTGGTGTGGTATCAGGCTAGGCGGTGTGGTATCAGGCTAGGCGGTGTGGTATCAGGCTAGGTGGTGTGGTATCAGGATAGGCGGTGTGGTATCAGGCTAGGCGGTGTGGTATCAGGCTAGGCGGTGCGGTATCAGGCTAGGTGGTGCGGTATCAGGCTAGGTGGTGTGGTATCAGGCTAGGTGGTGTGGTATCAGGATAGGCGGTGTGGTATCAGGCTAGGTTGTGTGGTATCAGGCTAGGCGGTGTGGTATCAGGCTAGGTAGTGTGGTATCAGGCTAGGTGGTGTGGTATCAGGCTAGGTGGTGTGGTATCAGGCTAGGCGGTGTGGTATCAGGCTAGGCGCTGTGGTATCAGGCTAGGTGGTGTGGTATCAGGCTAGGTGGTGTGGTATCAGGCTAGGTGGTGTGGTATCAGGCTAGGTGGTATCAGGCTAGGTGATGTGGTTTCAGGCTAGGTGGTGTGGTATCAGGCTAGGTGGTGTGGTATCAGGCTAGGTGGTGTGGTATCAGGCTAGGTGGTGTGGTATCAGGCTAGGTGATGTGGTATCAGGCTAGGTGGTGTGGTATCAGGCTAGGTGATGTGGTATCAGGCTAGGTGGTGTGGTATCAGGCTAGGCGGTGTGGTATCAGGCTAGGCGGTGTGGTATCAGGCTAGGCGGTGTGGTATCAGGCTAGGCGGTGTGGTATCAGGCTAGGCGGTGTGGTATCAGGCTAGGTGGTGTGGTATCAGGATAGGTGGTGTGGTATCAGGCTAGGCGGTGTGGTATCAGGCTAGGTGGTGCGGTATCAGGCTAGGTGGTGCGGTATCAGGCTAGGTGGTGTGGTATCAGGCTAGGTGGTATCAGGCTAGGTGATGTGGTTTCAGGCTAGGTGATGTGGTATCAGGCTGGAGTGTGGTGTGGTATCAGGCTAGGTGGTGTGGTATCAGGCTAGGTGGTGTGGTATCAGGCTAGGTGGTGTGGTATCAGGCTAGGTGATGTGGTATCAGGCTAGGTGGTGTGGTATCAGGCTAGGTGGTATCAGGCTAGGTGATGTGGTTTCAGGCTAGGTGATGTGGTATCAGGCTAGGTGGTGTGGTATCAGGCTAGGTGGTGTGGTATCAGGCTAGGTGGTGTGGTATCAGGCTAGGTGGTGTGGTATCAGGCTAGGTGATGTGGTATCAGGCTAGGTGATGTGGTATCAGGCTAGGTGATGTGGTATCAGGCTAGGTGGTGTGAGGTATCAGGCTAGGTGGTGTGGTATCAGGCTAGGTGGTGTGGTATCAGGCTAGGTGGTGTGGTATCAGGCTAGGTGGTGTGGTATCAGGCTAGGTGATGTGGTATCAGGCTAGGTGGTGTGGTATCAGGATAGGTGGTGTGGTATCAGGCTGAGAGGTCTTATTTAGGGAATATTTCAATTATTAATTCAAGGCCTCATTATCACTGCTTCCTGTTACAGAGAGAGGGTAAAAATCAATGGACTTCTCAGAAACAGCTGAAATACCTTAATGCACACACACACACACACACGCACACGCACACGCACACACACAGACACACACGCTCGCACGCACGCACACACACACACACACACACAAAAGTGAGGAAGTATGTTTGATGTTCTGACGTGACGGCTGATAAATGTTGTGATGGGACGGCTGAAGGATGTTTGATGTTCTGACGTGACGGCTGAAGGATGTTTGATGTTGTGATGGCTGAAGGATGTTTGATGTTCTGATGGCTGAAGGATGTTTGATGTTGTGATGTGACGGCTGAAGGATGTTTGATGTTGTGACGTGACGGCTGAAGGATGTTTGATGTTGTGATGTGACGGCTGAAGGATGTTTGATGTTCTGATGTGACGGCTGAAGGATGTTTGATGTTGTGACGTGACGGCTGAAGGATGTTTGATGTTCTGATGTGATGGCTGAAGGATGTTTGATGTTGTGACGTGACGGCTGAAGGATGTTTGATGTTCTGATGTGATGGCTGAAGGATGTTTGATGTTGTGATGTGATGGCTGAAGGATGTTTGATGTACTGATGTGACGGCTGAAGGATGTTTGATGTTGTGATGGCTGAAGGATGTTTGATGTTGTGACGTGACGGCTGAAGGATGTTTGATGTTGTGACGTGACGGCTGAAGGATGTTTGATGTTGTGATGGCTGAAGGATGTTTGATGTTGTGACGTGACGGCTGAAGGATGTTTGATGTTGTGATGTGACGGCTGTCTGTTTCATTGGCATGGGAAATGTGTTTACATTGTGAAAGCAAGTGAAATAAATCAGAAACAAAACAGCAATGCCAAAAACCAACAAAGTGAATGAAACAAAACATTGGGTTTTAAGGTATTTCAGCTGTTTCTGAGAAGTCCATTGATTTTTACCCTCTGTCTGTAACAGGAAGCAGTGATAATGAGGCCTTGAATTAATAATTGAAATATTCCCTAAATAAGACCTCTCAGCCTGATACCACACCACCTATCCTGATACCACACCACCTACAAAAGGGAAAATAAATAAACATAAATATGGGTTGTATTTACAATTGTGTTTGTTTCCTTCACTGGTTGACCTTTTCTTGTGGCAACAGGTCTTGCTGCTGTGATGGCACACTGTGGTATTTCACCCAGTAGATATGGGAGTTTATCAACATTGGGTTTTATTCAACGTTTTACACAATTTAAATAGCTAGTTGCATGGAATGTTTTCTGAATGTACCAACTAGGTACGATATCCCCTGTCAGAATAAAACCAAGACAGATCTCTCTTCACAAGACAGAACACTCTGAATCGGTCTTCTCTCTCTGTCTCTCTCTCTCTCTCTCACAGACAAATCCACACCCACTATGAATCACTATGAATCACTGCAGGTGAAAGTGCTGGGTCTGTTTAATACAGGGGTGACTGCAGAGGAAAGGGCTCGGTCTGGCTGTTTTTATACAGGGGTGACTGCAGGGAAATGGGCTGGGTCTGTTTTTATTCAGGGGTGACTGCAGAGGAAACGGGCTGTGTCTTTTAATACAGGGGTGACTGCAGAGGAAACGGGCTGTGTCTTTTAATACAGGGGTGACTGCAGAGGAAACGGGCTGTGTCTGTTTTAATACAGGGGTGACTGCAGGGGAACGTGCTGGGTCTGTTTTAATACAGGGGTGACTGCAGGGGAAACGGGCTGGGTCTGTTTTAATACAGGGGTGACTGCAGAGGAAATGGGCTGTGTCTGTTTTAATACAGGGGTGACTGCAGAGGAAATGGGCTGTGTCTGTTTTAATACAGGGGTGACTGCAGAGGAAACGGGCTGTGTCTGTTTTAATACAGGGGTGACTGCAGAGGAATTGGGCTGGGTCTGTTTTAATACAGGGGTGACTGCAGAGGGAACGGGCTGTGTCTGTTTTAATACAGGGGTGACTGCAGGGGAACGTGCTGTGTCTGTTTTAATACAGGGGTGACTGCAGAGGAAACGGGCTGTGTCTTTTAATACAGGGGTGACTGCAGAGGAAACGGGCTGTGTCTGTTTTAATACAGGGGTGACTGCAGGGGAACGTGCTGGGTCTGTTTTAATACAGGGGTGACTGCAGGGGAAACGGGCTGGGTCTGTTTTAATACAGGGGTGACTGCAGAGGAAATGGGCTGTGTCTGTTTTAATACAGGGGTGACTGCAGAGGAAACGGGCTGTGTCTGTTTTAATACAGGGGTGACTGCAGGGGAATGTGCTGTGTCTGTTTTAATACAGGGGTGACTGCAGAGGAAACGGGCTGTGTCTTTTAATACAGGGGTGACTGCAGAGGAAACGGGCTGTGTCTGTTTTAATACAGGGGTGACTGCAGGGGAACGTGCTGGGTCTGTTTTAATACAGGGGTGACTGCAGGGGAAACGGGCTGGGTCTGTTTTAATACAGGGGTGACTGCAGAGGAAATGGGCTGTGTCTGTTTTAATACAGGGGTGACTGCAGAGGAAACGGGCTGTGTCTTTTAATACAGGGGTGACTGCAGAGGAAACGGGCTGTGTCTTTTAATACAGGGGTGACTGCAGAGGGAACGGGCTGTGTCTGTTTTAATACAGGGGTGACTGCAGGGGAACGTGCTGGGTCTGTTTTAATACAGGGGTGACTGCAGGGGAAACGGGCTGGGTCTGTTTTAATACAGGGGTGACTGCAGAGGAAATGGGCTGTGTCTGTTTTAATACAGGGGTGACTGCAGAGGAAACGGGCTGGGTCTGTTTTAATACAGGGGTGACTGCAGAGGAATTGGGCTGGGTCTGTTTTAATACAGGGGTGACTGCAGAGGGAACGGGCTGTGTCTGTTTTAATACAGGGGTGACTGCAGGGGAACGTGCTGTGTCTGTTTTAATACAGGGTTGACTGCAGAGGAAACGGGCTGTGTCTTTTAATACAGGGGTGACTGCAGAGGAAACGGGCTGGGTCTGTTTTTAATACAGGGGTGACTGCAGGGAACGTGCTGGGTCTGTTTTAATACAGGGGTGACTGCAGGGGAAACGGGCTGGGTCTGTTTTAATACAGGGGTGACTGCAGAGGAAATGGGCTGTGTCTGTTTTAATACAGGGGTGACTGCAGAGGAAACGGGCTGTGTCTTTTAATACAGGGGTGACTGCAGGGGAATGTGCTGTGTCTGTTTTAATACTGGGGTGACTGCAGAGGAAACGGGCTGTGTCTTTTAATACAGGGGTGACTGCAGAGGAAACGGGCTGTGTCTGTTTTAATACAGGGGTGACTGCAGGGGAACGTGCTGGGTCTGTTTTAATACAGGGGTGACTGCAGGGGAAACGGGCTGGGTCTGTTTTAATACAGGGGTGACTGCAGAGGAAATGGGCTGTGTCTGTTTTAATACAGGGGTGACTGCAGAGGAAACGGGCTGGGTCTGTTTTAATACAGGGGTGACTGCAGAGGAATTGGGCTGGGTCTGTTTTAATACAGGGGTGACTGCAGAGGGAACGGGCTGTGTCTGTTTTAATACAGGGGTGACTGCAGCAGAGGCTGTGTCTGTTTTAATACAGGGGTGACTGCAGAGGAAACGGGCTGTGTCTTTTAATACAGGGGTGACTGCAGAGGAAACGGGCTGTGTCTGTTTTAATACAGGGGTGACTGCAGGGGAACGGGCTGTGTCTGTTTTAATACAGGGGTGACTGCAGAGGAAACGGGCTGGGTCTGTTTTAATACAGGGGTGACTGCAGGGGAACGGGCTGTGTCTGTTTTAATACAGGGGTGACTGCAGGGGAACGGGCTGTGTCTGTTTTAATACAGGGGTGACTGCAGGGGAACGGGCTGTGTCTGTTTTAATACAAGGGTGACTGCAGAGGAAACGGGCTGGGTCTGTTTTAATACAGGGGTGACTGCAGAGGAAACGGGCTGTGTCTATTTTAATACAGGGGTGACTGCAGAGGAAACGGTCTGTGTCTGTTTTAATACAGGGGTGACTGCAGGGGAAACGGGCTGTGTCTGTTTTAATACAGGGGTGACTGCAGAGGAAACGGGCTGGGTCTGGCTGTTTTTATGATGCTACAACTGAAGGACGAATGTTGCAATTTATGTAGCTGGTACAGTACATTTTCTGTTTTACAAATCGTGTATGTGTGCTGTGTGTCAATACTAGGGCGTGGTCTGTCTCTCTCTCCCCATCGCTCTATGTCTCCCTCTCTCTCTATATCAACTCAATTCAATTAAAGGGCTTTATTGGCATGGGAAACATATGTCAACATTGCCAAAGCAGATAGATAATAGATAATAGATAATAAACATCAGTGAAATAAACAATAAAAATGAACAGTAAACGTTACACTCACAGAAGTTCCAGAAGAATAAAGACATTTCAAATGTCATATTATGTATATTTGCATTGTTGTAACGATTTACAAATGGTTAAAGTACAAAAGGGAAAAATAAATAAGCATTCATATGGGTTGTATTCTCTCTCTCTCTCTCTCTCTCTCTCTCTCTCTCTCTCTCTCTCTCTCTCTCTCTCTCTCTCTCTCTCTCTCTCTCTCTCTCACCATCTCTCTCTCTCTCTCTCTCTCACCATCTCTCTCTCTCTCTCTCTCTCTCTCTCTCTCTCTCTCTCTCTCTCTCTCTCTCTCTCTCTCTCTCTCTCTCTCTCTCTCTCTCTCTCTCTCTGGGTGTGGTCTGGTTCCTCCTGTCTAACTGCCCGTCTGTTTTCTATCTCTAATAGAGTTGGCTGTTTGCTAGTGTGTGTGTGTGTGTGTGTGTGTGTAAGCTTTCCAAAGCCTATGGAGAGAGCCAGTAAAACATGGTGCCATTTAATAACTGGTAGCTATGAGCCAATACACGACTGTGTTCAGCTACTGTACTGACTCAATTGCATATCAATATACAGCACAGAACTCCAAATACATTATATTCAGTGAGCTCCAAAAGTATTGGTACAGTGACCTTGTTTTGGGGGCGGGGGGGCTATGTACTGTTTTGGATTTGAAACTGTGACTGTGAGGTTAAAGGTCAGACTGTCATCTTTAATTTGAGAGTATTTTCATCCACATCGGATTAACCGTTTAGAGATTACATCACTTTTTTTGTTCATAATCCCCCCATTTTAGGGGACACATTTTTCGGGACAAATTCACTTATGTGTATTAAAGTAGTAAAAAGTTTAGTGTTTCATTCCATATTTATATATTTATAGCACGTCATGAGTACATCAAGCTTGACTACTATTAATGTGTTGGATGCAGTTGCAGTTTGTTTTGATAGATATTAACGGTGAATAATGTATCATTTTGGAGTGACTTTTATTGTACCCTGAACAAAGATATACATGCAACATGTTAGGTGTTGGTCCCCATGTTTCATGAGCTGAAATAAAAGATCCCTGAAATGTTCCATGCGCACAAAAAGCTCATTTCTCTCCAGTTTTGTGCACAAATTGGTTTTACATCCCTGTTAGTGAGCATTTCTCCTTCGCCAAGATAATCCATCTACCTGACAGGTGTGGCATATCAAGAAGCTGATTAAACAGCACGCTCATTACATAGGTGCACCTTGTGCTGGGGGACAATAAAAGGCCACTCTAAAATGTGCAGTTTTGTCAAACAACACAATGTCACAGATGTCTCAAGTTTTGAGGGAGCGTCCAACTGGCATGCTGACTGCAGGAATGTCCAACAGGGAATTGAACCTCTCACCATTACAATAACAGGGAGGGTTTCGCATTTTTGAGGGAGTATGATATTTATGTGTCTAACTTTCTCACTCATCATTATTCATGATTCATTCAGGATTATCCGTGATCATGCTAGACATTTTTTAGAAACACGTTCGATTATTTTATTATATTCTGGAGAACAGAGCCAAAACAACAAAATGTATCACTGTCTCAATACTTTTGGAAAGCCCCCCCTAGTGGTCAACATCAGGAAAAACACAGCCCAGTGCTCCATGGACCAGGCTGTTTACTGTAGTTGTAAACACAGCCCAGTGCTCCATGGACCAGGCTGTTTACTGTAGTTGTAAACACAGCCCAGTTCTCCATGGACCAGGCTGTTTACTGTAGTTGTAAACACAGCCCAGTTCTCCATGGACCAGGCTGTTTACTGTAGTTGTAAACACAGCCCAGTGCTCCATGGACCAGGCTGTTTACTGTAGTTGTAAACACAGCCCAGTTCTCCATGGACCAGGCTGTTTACTGTAGGTTGTAAACACAGCCCAGTGCTTCATGGACCAGGCTGTTTACTGTAGGTTGTAAACACAGCCCAGTTCTCCATGGACCAGGCTGTTTACTGTAGGTTGTAAACACAGCCCAGTGCTTCATGGACCAGGCTGTTTACTTTAGGTTGTAAACACAGCCCAGTGCTCCATGGACCAGGCTGTTTACTGTAGTTGTAAACACAGCCCAGTTCTCCATGGACCAGGCTGTTTACTGTAGGTTGTAAACACAGCCCAGTTCTCCATGGACCAGGCTGTTTACTGTAGTTGTAAACACAGCCCAGTTCTCCATGGACCAGGCTGTTTACTGTAGGTTGTAAACACAGCCCAGTTCTCCATGGACCAGGCTGTTTACTTTAGGTTGTAAACACAGCCCAGTTCTCCATGGACCAGGCTGTTTACTGTAGGTTGTAAACACAGCCCAGTGCTTCATGGACCAGGCTGTTTACTGTAGGTTGTAAACACAGCCCAGTTCTCCATGGACCAGGCTGTTTACTGTAGGTTGTAAACACAGCCCAGTGCTTCATGGACCAGGCTGTTTACTTTAGGTTGTAAACACAGCCCAGTGCTCCATGGACCAGGCTGTTTACTGTAGTTGTAAACACAGCCCAGTTCTCCATGGACCAGGCTGTTTACTGTAGGTTGTAAACACAGCCCAGTTCTCCATGGACCAGGCTGTTTACTGTAGTTGTAAACACAGCCCAGTGCTCCAAGGACCAGGCTGTTTACTGTAGGTTGTAAACACAGCCCAGTTCTCCATGGACCAGGCTGTTTACTGTAGGTTGTAAACACAGTCCAGTTCTCCATGGACCAGGCTGTTTACTGTAGGTTGTAAACACAGCCCAGTGCTCCATGGACCAGGCTGTTTACTGTAGGTTGTAAACACAGCCCAGTGCTCCATGGACCAGGCTGTTTACTGTAGTTGTAAACACAGCCCAGTTCTCCATGGACCAGGCTGTTGACTGTAGTTGTAAACACAGCCCAGTTCTCCATGGACCAGGCTGTTTACTGTAGGTTGTAAACACAGCCCAGTGCTTCATGGACCAGGCTGTTTACTTTAGGTTGTAAACACAGCCCAGTGCTCCATGGACCAGGCTGTTTACTGTAGTTGTAAACACAGCCCAGTTCTCCATGGACCAGGCTGTTGACTGTAGTTGTAAACACAGCCCAGTTCTCCATGGACCAGGCTGTTTACTGTAGGTTGTAAACACAGCCCAGTGCTTCATGGACCAGGCTGTTTACTTTAGGTTGTAAACACAGCCCAGTGCTCCATGGACCAGGCTGTTTACTGTAGTTGTAAACACAGCCCAGTTCTCCATGGACCAGGCTGTTTACTGTAGGTTGTAAACACAGCCCAGTTCTCCATGGACCAGGCTGTTTACTGTAGGTTGTAAACACAGCCCAGTTCTCCATGGACCAGGCTGTTTACTGTAGTTGTAAACACAGCACAGTGCTCCATGGACCAGGCTGTTTACTGTAGTTGTAAACACAGCCCAGTTCTCCATGGACCAGGCTGTTTACTGTAGGTTGTAAACACAGCCCAGTGCTCCATGGACCAGGCTGTTTACTGTAGTTGTAAACACAGCCCAGTTCTCCATGGACCAGGCTGTTTACTGTAGGTTGTAAACACAGCCCAGTGCTTCATGGACCAGGCTGTTTACTTTAGGTTGTAAACACAGCCCAGTGCTCCATGGACCAGGCTGTTTACTGTAGTTGTAAACACAGCCCAGTTCTCCATGGACCAGGCTGTTGACTGTAGTTGTAAACACAGCCCAGTTCTCCATGGACCAGGCTGTTTACTGTAGGTTGTAAGCACAGCCCAGTGCTTCATGGACCAGGCTGTTTACTTTAGGTTGTAAACACAGCCCAGTGCTCCATGGACCAGGCTGTTTACTGTAGTTGTAAACACAGCCCAGTTCTCCATGGACCAGGCTGTTTACTGTAGGTTGTAAACACAGCCCAGTTCTCCATGGACCAGGCTGTTTACTGTAGGTTGTAAACACAGCCCAGTTCTCCATGGACCAGGCTGTTTACTGTAGTTGTAAACACAGCACAGTGCTCCATGGACCAGGCTGTTTACTGTAGTTGTAAACACAGCCCAGTTCTCCATGGACCAGGCTGTTTACTGTAGGTTGTAAACACAGCCCAGTGCTCCATGGACCAGGCTGTTTACTGTAGTTGTAAACACAGCCCAGTTCTCCATGGACCAGGCTGTTTACTGTAGGTTGTAAACACAGCCCAGTTCTCCATGGACCAGGCTGTTTACTGTAGTTGTCAACACAGCCCAGTGCTCCATGGACCAGGCTGTTTACTGTAGTTGTCAACACAGCCCAGTGCTCTGTGGACCAGGCTGTTTACTGTAGGTTGTTTGTTTCAGGTGTATTAGATGAGGAAATGACTAAGAAGAAGACAACATTGTATTATTACATGATTAAACACTCACTCAATACATTTACTCTCTCTCTCCGTCTCTCGCTCTCTCTGTATCTTTTTCTCTCCCCCTCTTCCCTCTCCATGTCTCTCCCTCTTTCGCCGCTCTTTCTAGGACAGAGATGTTTGTGTAAGGAAGTACTATAATGCATTACTTAAACTAAACCCATTAGTGAAGAAAAACTTACTCCAACCTTTCAGAAAGAGAGAGAGAGAGGGGGTGAGATCTGTGTATGAGAGAGAGAGAGATAGAGATTACAAAATGTTGTCATAAAATATGCATGTTTTTCTCCCCTCGTTATGACTCATTCTGAACATAGAGACTAGAGTTCTAGATCTGTTATCAGACTCCGCCTGACTCATTCTGAACATAGAGACTAGAGTTCTAGATCTGTTATCAGACTCCGCCTGACTCATTCTGAACATAGAGACTAGAGATCTAGATCTGTTATCAGACCCAGCCTGACTCATTCTGAACATAGAGACTAGAGTTCTAGATCTGTTATCAGACTCCCACCTGACTCATTCTGAACATAGAGACTAGAGTTCTAGATCTGTTATCAGACTCCCACCTGACTCATTCTGAACATAGAAACTAGAGTTCTAGATCTGTTATCAGATCTTGACACTACCAATACACCTAACTGTAGTATTAGGATAACTACCTCTTAGCACTACCAATACACTAACTGTAGTATTAGGATAACTACCTCTTAACACTACCAATACACTAACTGTAGTATTAGGATAACTACCTCTTAACACTACCAATACACTAACTGTAGTATTAGGATAACTACCTCT